>VZTY01006779.1:0-91122 GCA_013400935.1 Turnix velox | reverse complement strand
ACGGAGGCAGCCTAGCGATGCTGTGACGTCACCGCCGCGAAGGAGCGGGGAGCGTGCGCGGCCGCCCAACGGTCGGCTGGCGGCAGCGTCGTTGGAGCCGCCGAGAGGCGCGCGCGCGCTGCTGGGTGAGGCGGCGCAGGCCCGAGTGATGCCGGGACACCACCGGTTCTCCTGTGTGCACAAAGCCCCGTTGGTGGCAGCCACCGGTACGATGAGGGAACGAAGGACAGCTTCGAGCTTCCTCGTGGTCCCCGGCTGGAAGGCTTAAGGCTGCTGGCACAGGCCTGCGCTTGCGTTTGCATGGAAGCAGTGAGAATCTTAGAATAGAATCATAGAGTGGTCTGGGTTGGACCTTAAATATCGAGTTCCAAACCCTCTGGCATGGACAGGGACACCTCCCACTAGACCAGGTTGCGGAGTGCCTCATCCATTTTGGCCTTAAACACTTCCAGAGAGGAGGTGTCCACAACCTCTCTTGGCAGCCTGTTCCAGTGTCTCACCACCCTCATAGCAAAGAACTTCTTACATCCAGCCTAAATCTCGCCTCTTCCAATTTGCATCAATTAGTCCTAGTCCTACCATCCTGGACCCTATTAAAACATCCTACCCCAGCCCTTCTGTGCACCCCTTTCAGGTATTGATAAGCTACTACGAGGTTCCCCCCTGAGCTTCCTCCAGGCTGAAGAGCTCCAGTCCTCATAAGGGTGTTGATCTAGCCCTGTCATCATCTTCATGGCATTCCTCTGGACCTGCTTCAACAGGTCAATGTCCATAGTTGAGGGCTTCAGGACAGGACACAGTACTCCTGTTGGGGTCTCACCAGAGCCAAACAGTGGGGCAAAATCACCTGTCTTGACCTGCTGGCCACAACATGTTGTACAGTAACATTTCCAATAGTGCATCTCTGTTGAAAATTAAGAGGAAATGGTCTCAAGTTGCCCCAGGGGATATCAGGAAAAGTGGACTCCGGGTAGGTATTCTCAAAACACCTGGAACTGGCTGCCCAGGGAGGGGGTAGAATTGCCCTCCTATTTAAAAGACACAGCACCAAAGGATAGGGTTGAGGGGTGAATGATGGTTGGACTCGAAGGTGCCTTCTAACCTAGATGATTCTATGAAAATGGAACTACATTGGGGTCCTTGTGACAGCTTTTAGCATCTGTCAGGAATCCAGTCTCATTTTTAGCATTTAAAGTGAAATAATGTCACAACACTTGTGTGCAGGCAAGATAATTAAGTCAGTTCACTAAAATGTCTTTTGTACCCTTATCAAAATTAAACTTGAGGGCATCACTACTATTAAATAGCAGTTCTCCATAAAATGTAGATTTTTCTGGGTCCATCCTTTAGCAGGAGAAAGTGAATTACGTGTAAAAGAGATTCCAACATTCTCAAAATGGGTGCCAGGGCTAATTGCACAGCTCCCCTTCCCTCTCTTTACCTTGATGGAGGAGCCAGATGGCATTTGTAGGTACAAAAGTGTGGTTTTACAGACCAGCGTCACGAAACATAGTGTCTTCTCTTGCCTTGAAGCCATCACGGGCTGCAGAACCCTGCTGTAGGACGTGACAGAGCTTATTGACACTTGCATTACATTTACTCAGGCAAGGAGTGCTTCTCACTGATTACTCCAGATCACCCTACCAGGTACCATGTCCTAGAAGAACCCTGGAGGGCACAAAATGGATGAAACCAGGCAGGAAGGCAAATTTCAAGAACACCGCTGTCCAAACCATCAGACTCGAGCTAGTCTGAAGCAAAAAGTATCCTGAATGACACACAGTGCGGACAACCAGGGACATCACATCAACCAAATTACTTTACAGATCTACTGTGGGCAGGCTGGTATTTACAAGCAGTGAAGATGGATCTCCTACTTCCCACTTACTGTTTCCATGAAGGTAGCAGCTAAGCAGAGACCACCTCTGTAATGATTATTACAACTCTTTGTTCTTTTGCTTTTTGGTTTTATTACAGACATCTTGTAAAATTTCTTGAAGTTGAAATTACTAGCTTTGACATTTCCAAAATACAGTGTCACATTGTTTCTGCAAATACTCCTCAGAAGAACAACTTTCCAGAAAATCTGTTTTCCTAGAATAAGATTTCTCAGCTAACAACAAATTCACTGATGTATATTCACACTGCTCTTTGTCATGTCATACAATAGATGAAAAACCAGTCACAGAACAGCTTTAACTTTTAAATATATGCAGCAGCAGTTTATACTGAATTGTATTAATTTATCCACCTAGAATCATAGAATAGTTTGGGTTGGAAGGGACCTTAAAGATCATCGATTTCCAACCCTCCTGCCATAGGTAGGGACACCTCCCACTAGATCAGTACTGATCCTTGAGGAACACCACTCGTCACTGGTTTCCACTTGGACAGTGAGCCATTGACTGCAACTCTTTGAGTGCGACCATTCAACCAGCTCCTTATCCAGCTTCCAGGAGTAGGAAGAGTGGGAATCAAAGAAAACACGCATGGAGGACCACCAGTGAAGAAAAGTGGAGTATAAAAGGTCCTTGGTAAGGAGTTGGGTATTTGGGAAGAGAGGTGAGGATGACTTTTGACATTTTTTATAATAAAACTAAAATTGCTAGGTGAGAACTGGTTTGGTGGAGAAGGTGCAAAAAGTTAACAAGGGGAGAAGGGAGAAAGGAAAGCACCATCTCCACCCCAAATCTCATTGATTCTTGGCCATCCGGTTAAATAAAACAGCACCGTGTCAGTGGGTGGTGGGGAGACACTTCTATATCTTGTATGAAAAAAGATTAATATATCTCCACTTCAAAATTATTTCCTTTCCTGACTGCCATTTCTGCTTTTCCATTTTCCTTACTTCTGAGAAACTCTGCCTTAACCAGAGAGATTTAATATCTTTTTTAACTTAAATTTGAAAATTAATATGCTAGAAAATACTAGCCCCCAGTATTTTGGTCACAAAAGGTGAAACATAGTCCTAACCAAAACTCCAGTTCCACAACAGAAACAGGATTTTCTCCTGTTATCTCTCAACATCAGAGGTAGAGGGAAAAACAAAAAAAGGGGAAAAAAATTACTCTTGTAGTCAGATACAACCTGCAATATCATGTGAGTGTTTTTGGGTAACACTAACAGGGTAGTAAAGAAATACAGTTTTATGGATGCAAATGCTTCTAAGGAGATTATTCACTTCTCAAGAAAGATCCTAAACTCAAGCTAAAATTCATCCATTACTAATTATTTAGTATTGCTCACTTGAAGTTGCCAGGGACCCTGTATCACTGCAAGAGAGCAGGATCATTAGAGGTCAACTCTCACATCATACATTTGACAAGCTATTTTCAAATGAAGAGAACCAGGTTGTGAAATGGCAGTTACCCAAATCTCCATCAATGGAAAAAGCTTGACTGGAGACAAAAATAAAGCAAACCATTAGACTTCTAACAAGTACCAGAAGGCAGGCATTATAGGTACAAAAATCACCAAACGCAAAACCTCTTCTCAAAAGCAGAAAGCAAGACTAAAGGTTCTAAATTCCTTAAAGTCCTGAAAAGGACTATGGAAAAAACCAAAACCAAATCCAGAACCAAACAAATACCCAAACCAAAACAGGGAAGAGGGCTTTCCAAGATGTTAATGAACACACAAAATGAAATAAAATAGGGAGGCCTTAAATTAAAAGCAACCAGCATCATAAAGAAGTGCATGACAGGGGTTATTGATGTGCTGAAATCCAACATATGCTCAAATACCCAATAAGGCAAAAAATCTCCCTCACCAAGTACCAAACTGTAGAAACAACTAATTATTAACAATCTTATGAGTGAAGAATTGTTTAATTGCAGGTTTTTGTCAGATCTCTCAGTTTTATTGCTCAGTTGTGTATTCATGACTCAAATTAATATTCTTCAGATGAATTCTTGTTGATCAAGAAGTTGAACCACCACAATTAAGAGCAACAGTAAATGCTAGTATTAGCTGTGCAGCAATTCTGCTAATAGACATTGCTGCACATGTATCAATGCTGTAAACCTTCCTGAAGTTTGGGAAATTAAAGGAATGAACTAGGGTAGTTTTGGTCACACCATCAGACATAAAGCTGTAATTTGTATTCAAGAAGGGTAAGAGAGGGGAGTGACTGTGGTCTGCATTCGCATCTCTAGTGCTTTTGTTGTTTTGATTTTTTTGTGGTTTGGTTTTTTTTTTTTTAAGTTTAGTTAAAATACTACACAAGTCAGATTAGATACAGACAGCTTTTCTAGCACCTCACAACACTGACAGACTATACCACCCAAAGCTAAATACTTCAAAGCCATCATGTCTCTGTCACTATTTTTCTTCTGGTCACAAGTTCATGGTGCTGCAGGCAACAGGTGATACATAGACAGAGAACAAGCAGTCAAACGAACCATCCAAATCATGTCACTTTTGTTAAAAAACAAATTAAAAAATACTTCTGCCCATCAACAAAGGTACAGCTTTACTGTAACAGATGACACATTGCTAAAAAAAAACAAACCAACCACCCTTAAGAAATACCACACATTAATGTCAGTGGATTCCTAAATGCAATGGAAAAATGGTTTAGATTTTACCACACGTTTGTGTGTAAATTCCTACCCATGCACTCTTTTGATTTGGAGTACTGTGAACATTCTGTTCAAATTATGGTGGGACCATTACGGCAAAATTAATGTTTCATATTAATTGAACAGCACTGAGTTCATCTGCCTTAAACAAGCTGTAATCCTGCTCTGCTTTGCGTCTGTTCTTCAAACAGCAGCCTACAAAACCAATGACGTGCAAAGACCAGAAGTTTTCCTCACACACATGAAGTTCACTTCTCACCATACAGGACGACAACCAGAGCAAGACAATGGCAAACAGTCTCCCCTAGAAAAATCACTTCTTCATCTACTGTCACAGAAGTAGATCTTCCTCCTTGTGCCATCATTCTTAGAACAAAACCAGATTTTAATTTGGGACATAAACCTGGACTTAAACGACAATTAGGGATGTGAAAATGAGCTTTCTTAAGGAAGATTTAATATTTGAACTCTTGTACATAAACTACATCTGCAATTTTATCCCTATATCTGCCTGTACACCCAAATTTGTCACATCAAAGCCTCTACCATAGCATCTTAGTCTGATTTCCATGGTTTTCCTGCCTTCTTATGCTGCTTTGCTTCTTCTTGGCTGTGACTCAGGCCAATTTTTCTCTGTAGGGTTTGGATACTTGAACAAAGCCTCGTGAAATCTTTTGAAAAGCACTTAGAAGCTTAGCTCTTATTGACAAATATCTGCCCCCCTTTCCTGTAACTATAGTATTATAATGAATAGCACACATAGGGGCATCCAGCCCATTTTTTTTGTTGCAAAATGCTTTGAGGTGTCGACTGTGCTCACTTCATGCCACACATGTTTTCCAAGTCCTTGCCGTGAGACATGATACATACTTTTTTAGGCTGCTACCACTTCTTTTGAGTTACTGGCTTGCATGCACCACATGAATGCCATGTGAATGCTTTGGTGATTATTCTGGATAACAACAGAGATTACTTGTTATGTCAAAAAAACTTCTGCTCATTCATGAAGAAAAGAGCAGCTATTGTATAAAGGGAGGTGTTCTGAAGGAAACAGTAAGGGTCTGCTTGGCTGCGGTTTACCTGAAAGTAGTCAGACTACAGAAGATAATAAATAAAGACAGTTGAAATTATGTTCTTTTTTCGAGATCTGAGTGACTATATTGTGTTTTGTTTTGTTTTGTTGGTGCAATTTGTTGGTGTTTTTGATTTTTTTATTTAAAGAATTTAATACCATTTACCAATAACTGCTGGCTTTAATTGAAAGTTTCCATCATCCTACACAATGTGTCTTCTCATAGAAAATCTCAAGTGAGAACATTGAGGGGCAGTTAAAAGTGCTCAGTTGATTCTAAAAGTGATAGTAAGCCTGGTTCTACTTTGTACTGCACCTTTTAATCATCTCCAGCATCTCCACCATCCACATCCTCTCCCAAACTCCCGTTGGGTTGTCTGGGTGCCTCATGCAAGCACTTCCCTTCACAAAATTAGCACCCAGCAACAGCCAAAAAACCCTCAAACAGCATCTAACAGAATCTTATCATCATAGTATAATTTTTCAAAATTCCCATTTCCTTATTGTTTCATTGTAGACACATGTAACTTACCAGGAAAAGGTTTGGCAATGCTGATGGATCATGTAAGAATATTCAAGAGACAATCATAGCGATTACTGCAAATCCTGATTTTATAACAGGAAAAATTTGTCAGCCTCCATTTTAAAAATTTATGTTGTAAGTGGTATGGAATTTTTTTCTATTCCATTTTAGTATAGTAAATTAAAATATTTCAAAATCAATAAGCTTTTCTTACATTTATCTTTCATTCTTAAGCACAGAAGAAAGATGGACTTTTGTCCCATGGCTTGTGGTTTAGAAACTGAAAAATATTTCTACCGGCTTACTAAATTTGGCATCCCAGTGACAGACTTATTTTGCAAGTTAGTTTTACCAAAACATTTAGTGTTTCTTAATTTACATGTGTACATTGCAGTTACACAACTGTGCATTTCAGCCAAGTTTTGTCCCACTCTATGTCAAAATGGCTTATTGAGTTAACCCAAAAAGTCAAACAAAAATCTCACCATTTGGTATTTGCTTCATCTTCACTCAATCAGCACAGTGGTGCTGGGCACTAATTGCCAGATAAGCTCTTTTTTTTGTGGTCAAGGATCACATTGATATTCCCATGTCATAAAACAGTCAATAAGAAATGAGCCTTAGGAAGAGGTTTTTGGTACAATATACAGAGACCAAGAGCAAATGTGAGAAATATAGGGGATGATCTCCAAATTTAAGCTTACCTGCAAATAGTGCACAGTTTCTTAGGAGACAGGGGTGTAAAATATACAAACAGATGAAGTCATAAACACCTTTTATATTTGCAAACTCATATTGTATGGCAATACCTTTTTCTTGAGCAAATAAATATCCTTTGGCTTTTTATGACATAACCTCTACATTAAAGGAGGAAATGGAAGATTTGCCAACTTTCCAATGTAGTTTTGCAAGACCGCATTAATATATATATATATAAATACAGATATAAATTAACTGCTCCAGTCACTAATGGCTTCAGCTTAAATTTCACTGTGATAAAAATCTTACTTAGCTCACAGTGCAATGTGAAAGCTATGGAGCTGCCCATCAGTCCCTATTTAGCTCAATGTTGCAATGAATTCTAAATTACTTAATTAAAACAGCAAGACAATAATTTGCCTGTACGTGCTACATGTGGGACTATGTCTCAACAGCCATGTGAATGGATTTTTTTTTTTTTTTTTACATAGAAACAAATCTCAGCAAAGGGGTCTAACAATCCCATTTTTATCTTTTAATTTTTTTCAATGTCACTTTACAAGTTGTTTGCACTTGAACATTATGAGGTAATAGTGACCACATGGCAGTGTGTGGAAATGTGGCCATTAATACTTACCAGATAACACGTTATTCAGATTGCAGCATGAAGTGATCCCAGACCCTCTCAGGTCAATCTGGGTGCACAAGGTATAAAGTTTTTCTTTTGATTTTTGTGAGCAAGACTTTGTGCATTTGTACAGCATCTATTACACACATGTATTTGCAGATTAAAATTACTCTTGTTTACGACACATACAGCAATGAAACTATATCCGTGACTGGTAACATACTGCTTTAGTGAAACCTGGACAATTTACCTGTTTGAAAAAGAATGATGAAGAACACTCACAAGATACTTCTGCACCAATATCTACTGGAGTTTCCACCAACATTCATCCCCCTTAACTAGAGTGTCCTCACAAAGCCAGTGAACAAAGTTACATAAGGCTAACATCAGTCTACCTTGCAGCTTACTACCACAAATAATTCTAGGATTCACATTTTCAGTTTAATATTCACATCCTCAGACTATCTAACAGTTCAGACAGACTTGCAGCATGAAGCTCTACTGTAGCTTTATGAAATGAAAAAGAGACATACCATCTAGAGTTAATATGCCTCTGATTCAGAATGTATTTTGTACAAGTACTTAGAGAAAATATATTATCAGAATTCGGGAGAAATCTGCTCAGAAATTTAATTAGAAATTTTAGACTATTACTTGGAAAACATTAGTACATACAGTATTTACAGGCTGAAAACCATTGCTTTAACAAAAGGAAGGCAAAAAGGTAGAAATTAAGAGCAGATTCTCAATCATAATAACAATTAACATTGTGTATGCTGCCAAATTCAAAATGAAGAAAGAATAATGGTAAACTATAAAATGAGGAGTAGTATCAGCAAACCTGGAGCAAATCTACCTTGTATTACTAGCTAAACAAGAGAAGCCAGTGTGGGAAACAGATTTTTTAAGGCATTTTTACTTCACTGTCAGAGACAGGGACAATATCTGGAAAAAAAGTACAGATATATAAATGTAAATATCACTAATTGATTACAGAACCCCCATTATTTTAAAAATAATGCATAATTATGTAGTCGGTACATGTTTCATGGGTAGATGGGATAAGGAAAAGATGAGCTTTCTACATTTTCTCCCTCAAATTCTCCTATTGAGAGAATAAAGGAACTTGAATTAGAAATATTGCAAGAGCATCTTACTCCTTGGGTGCACACTCACAAGAGCAGGAGTCCACAGCATGGATTCTTCTCCCCAGTGCCAAGCACTGAAACAATGATGTAGGATAAACAGCAAATTTATTATCCAAACATGTCTTTTAACGAATTGTGGTCATCTCAGTGGTGGAGATGCACTGCTGTGATAGCACTGATAAAATACAAAACATCTGCATCCTGAAACAAAACTATCATTACATAATCTATAAGTACTTGCCATGACTGTGTGTGCTTTAACTGTAGCATCAGTGAAGAAGACTTTATTATCAGACAGGAAGACCATGAGAGTTGAGATTTAGCTCCAGAATCTTGGCGAATCTGACCTACTTTTGATTGGGCCATCAAAGTCTGCTTCTTCTGGCTCCCAGTACATGGGGAATTATGATTATTTAAGCTCCTTGATGAGGGTTTTAAATCAGAGATTAATTTTGAATATTGTTTCAGCTGTACTAAGAGGCAAACCTCTGAAGAAGCATGATTGGTATCAAGGCACCTTTACAGACGCATCAACATGGGTTTGCTGTTTGACACATCAGAAATTAACAACTTGATTTATTTAAAATTCACCTCAAAATGCACTGTATTTAGTTTCTTTTTTTTTTAAATGAACATTCAAAATTCAAAGCATCAAAATATTACTAATTTTAAAAGAACAAGATAATTTACATACTGTAGATTGTGGCAGTGAGGGGAGAGAAACAACCAATGGTAGAATAGGCACAGTCAGTACTAAGGCCAAAATGCCAGAAAACAACACAGGTCTATGCTCATTTGTAAATAATCTGGACAAAATAAAACAATTGAGTGGGAAAAGAAAACCAACAACTTACTTGAGGATGTTTAGGTAAAAAAAAGGAAAAAAAAAGGGTTAGTAAGTTTTCTATCTAGACCTAAGTCACATGTTTTAAGAACTCTATTTTCTTCCAAATAACAAAAAAAATGTTTCTAAACCAAGGCAGAATATTATTTGGAACTGGCATAGTAAAATAAAGGATCACAGTATACAGAGCTTAAAATCCTGTACCAGGAAAGTGGTTTACAAGGGGATCATTTAAGTATATTATCTAATTTTTAAAAACAGAGATATAAAATATCAGTTGCATAGGGATTTAAATATAAGGCCAAGCAGAAGATTAAAGTAAAATAGAGATCATAAGAAGGGCACTATGGTGTCAAAACATAGTATTTCCATTTGAATTAATGTCTAATTCAAAATCACAGTATTTTGCTAGTACTACAAACAGTGAATGTCAAACTGTCTCATTAATCTTGAACTGAAACCTGACATTAGAACTTCTAAATAGTACAAAACTAAAGCTTGTTGTATAAACCTGATCAGTGTATTAGCACAACAGTGCTTGGTACGTACCTGATTTATATACTCTACCTTCTGTAAATAATATAAAGGTTATTTCTTGTTAATAAGTGTGAGATCACAATATTACTGCATGCCATCAGTGGTTTGCAGGCTTACTTGACATTTAATTATTAAGTCTTTAAAAGTGTAAGATCCCACCCTGCAGAATCTTCACTCATTGAACACAGAACACTGTCAATAAAATACAATAGAAGTTCCACCACTAACAACTAACATATAAGCCAGGATTGTAGGGATAAACCCAGTACAGTTCATTATTATTAACTCACAGCAATTTTTGTTAGGAAGGTAACCTGTAGACTTCCACATAATCTTGTGTGTATTAAATATAAACAAGTATGTAACTAACGGCCATCTCTTGGCTTTTCAAGTAGATTATTCAGTTGTGAAAGTATTCCCCCCAAATCAATTTTAAAGTTGTTAAAATGAAGTTCAAACACTAACTTCCATATCTACATGTAGCTTAATTAACCTAAAATTTTAAGGAATAGTAGTGTAAGCAAAAAATAAAATCCTCCAGGTGGATTAGGCGTTAAGGTACACTAACTGGGAATATCTGAACCAATGTGGTAACTGAAAAAGTGCATAAACATAGTAATTCTACAAATGTGTTAACTACAGAACAAAAGATTTTCTGAAAGCTATGCAGTATTATTTTACATGTTATTTACAGGTTGCAATTTTTCCAGAGACCACAGAGCCAATTTATGATCTTAAAATTCCTTTGACATAGTCAAAGTGTCCTTTGGCTTCCATTGTATTCGGTCAAGAATCCATTCACACACCAGTGAATCAGGTACTCTGCAGCCAAACAACATTGGTGCCACTGTGGTTCCGTAATTCACTTCTTCAAATTCACTTCTTCCTGGTCTTCAAAGAAAAAGCAGTGTCTTCATTTCACACTTTTTGTAGGTGTTTCAGATTCTGTAGACTGTCTCCCATCAGTCCATGCCTCTCGTGTGCTCTTCAGTGCTAGTGTTTTCTGCTGGTCAACCACAACGTAATCAACTCTTTCATCTGCCACAGTGTTGCCTGAACCGCTGCTCTTTTTCTGGGAAAGGCAAGGGAGAGGGAAAAACATAACTTAGAATAGCAAGAAGATGTCCCAAAGTGATATAGAAGAAACACGCGTTTCTCCAAAAAGTCCAGCACAGGGGCTCCAACTGGCCATTTGACATGATCTTGCTGGGTGCTCCCTCTTCTCCAGTAACTACCTGTGCAGAAATTTTAAGCTCTTTATGGCAGAAATGCAAGTTTCTTACCTTACGAGGTGGGGTAGATTTTCCTGAATCTAGGTCCAGATCTAAATATTCTACTTGTTTATCTCCTTTAGGTTTCACCATAGGGCTGCTTCCTCCATCAAGACTGTTACTTCCAAACAAATTCTGAAATAATAATATAAATAACTTCAGCTACAAATTTACACACTAATGGCCTGCATTACTGAATACACTTACTAAAAACTATGAAAATATTAAAGAACTAAATGAAAGCTTTTGCAATCAGATAAATCATGCCGATTCTGACACTGTATAACTCAGTATATTCAAATCAAAAGTGAAACAGAGTCAAAAGTTGAGAGGGGGTAAAAAATCTCATAAACCAACCCCCCAGATTTAAGGTTGCCACCAAGCCAATCTGTGCTTTCTACCTAACATCCCTTTATAATGAGATAAGAATGGGGTATGGTGTGTTCTCTTCATATTGTTACATCTCTAATTTAGCATTACTTAATTCCAAACTTTTTTTCATTTACTTAAATCACTGTTGACAGTGAAATTCATTACAAGAATTTAAGTCTTACAACAGTGACAACACATCAAGTGAAATTTTTACATTTCATTCAAAAGTCATCATGACTAAGCTGAAAATCAAAAAGCATTACTCAATTGACAAGACCAAAAGATTAAAACTTTGGAAATTTAGTGTAAGGCTGCCTGAATGGAAGTCCCATTGTATATACCTAAATTTCAATGAGCCCAGACTTTTACAACCTCACCTCCTCTGTCCTCTCCCAGCCTGATCCCTCCCTCTTAACAGGTGTTATAGGAACAGTACAATAGAAGGACTCTTCTCTAAAAGATAAAGAAAAAAAAAGGAAGACAGAGGGCAGCAGTCAGCAAAAAATGAAGAGGAAGGCAGAAGGAAAAACAGAAGGGTAAGGCTGACAGCAACTTGAAAGAAAAAGCTGAATATTGCTGATTTTATTAAATAAAACACAAATGTGACATGTCCAGACAAGATGCTTTGAAGCTGAAGAACAGAAAAAGATGAAAAGGTATAGACTCCTTTCTAAGATGCAGTTGGAACAAATAAAAATTTCCAAAATGTCTATGCAATTGGCACATTTTAAAACAAAGGCCTGGAGATATCTGGAAACATTCAGGTTCTCTAGGAAATAAAACATCTTATGGGTTAAAAGTTAATGGCCTGGGCTTTTAAACTGAAATTATCCATTATATCTGTATCACCCAGCTCCTTTAATACTAAGTGGTAACAAGGACAAACACAGACAACTCCGACAAACTTAATTTCTATTGCCCAAACTATCTAAACAAATTTCTGCACACTTAATGTGCAAAAATCAGGCTCTGTATCAATGTTTCCAGCATAAATTAAAAACAACTCTTTAAACAAAAACTAGTCTGTTATTTCAAACAATCCAGAGAGGCAAAACATATGCATCAGAAAACAGAAACTTTATATATTTGTAAGTGAAAATGAAAGAAAATTTGTGGAAGAGCCTTAAAGAATGAATAGCGCAAGCAAAAAGAAGATATTAATGACAAGCCGTCTGAGTTGTGATATTAATTATACCAACTTGGACTGAAGTTAAAGCCCTGAAACAGCATTGTAGGAATCAACTGAAATCTCCAAATTCGAACTGATTCTGTTGCAGGGAGAAACATGGGCATAGGTGGTCCTAAATCTTAGTGTGAAATGGGGCACTTCTTGAATTCATGACATCATCAGTTACTTACCAAAGCCCCTTGTAAGAGAGAGGGCAAGAGTCTATACCATTAGCTGCCCACTGCTGCTGGGCAGGTCAGACACGGGTACCTAGCACAAGCCAGGATGCTCTGAAGGTACTGAGTCAGAGCTGCCACAGGGAAAGTCAGGAGTGGGTGGCCATGGGGGGACCTATGAGGCAGGATCCAGAGGCAGCAATGAAAGGGAGGGAGAGTGGAGGAGATGGGGGAGGGTACCCAGAGCTGCAGAGGATGGGGAAGCAAGCAGCGCTGCAAGAGAAGGAGAGTCCAGGCTGTAGTGAAAGGGGCTAACACACGCCATGTAAGAAGGCAAACCAAGGGAAGAAATAAGAGCAAGTGCCAGACAGGCCCTTCCCAAAGAAGGTTCTTCATTATGCTTTAAAGATTAAAAATGTTGCTGTATTCCCCACCTAAGCTGCAAAGATGTGGTGAATGCATATACTGAGGCAAAAAGCTGAGCTCAAGATACAGGTTTGCCTACAGTGCTTTAGGGGTAATTCTGGATCACATTTCATTTAGGCCTAGGTCTACTGCTACTCTCTTACTTCAAAATACTACTACTGGTTCTTTTTTATCTCTCCCTCCTTCCCACCCAACCAAAAAATAACCTCACAACACACATCATTAACTTCTCCTAAGCAGTTCTTTGCTTACCATGCTGCAAGCTGAATATCTGAAACTTTATTAGCTGAGAAAACTCTCTCCCCGAGGGGAAAAAAATCAGGTCTTCGCTACATAAAGACCCTACCTATCCCTTTTTTTTTTTTTTTGAAAGCAGCCTAATAAAAGTACATGTAGCTCAGTTTTTATAGAATGCAAACAACACATATCAATCCTTTTTTTTCCCCCTGTTCCTTCTCCATTTCTTGGAAGCTGTCCTTTTAATAAAAGTTTCTAAACCTGTCTCGGAGGTCTTAGACAGTTTATTTCCCTTGATGTCCCAATATGGAGCTGGTGTGTAGCCCAGGACAAATAATTACATACACAAGAAGACAGTTTTCAGGGAAGCATTAAAAAAAAAAAAAAAGAGTCATGTATTGAACTGTTCTGTACAATAGATAAGTATTCTAACCATTCTCATATACGATTATGCTTTTAATTTCTTTAGTGAAATCTTACAGTTTTTTCTTTGGAGAATTTTATTTTACTATCATTTTGATTTAGAAGTATAAAGGGAGTGATGTTGAGTGAAAGGATTCGCGTTTGCATGATTCAAAAGTAAGGACTGCACAGGAAGAGAGTAGTTAAGACGTAGATTTTACATACTGGGTCTTCAGTGGACTGATTTGGGTTCATGGATACATAATTCTCTTCACTGTCGTGCGAGTCACTGCTGGAAGTTGTGCTATGAACTGAATCCGGTCTGGGAGACATTGGAAACCTGGAGGAGCTAATTACCAGGAATTATTTTACAAACAATACATCTTGAGTATCTTAAACCTCCTGGTAAACAATAAAAATATTAGAGCTGAAATTTTCATTCAAGCTTACTAGTGTCACATTATTTTAATTATACACAGCCCCTTATATTTAATGCTATAAAATAAAATGGACACACTTGACTTTATCACACATGTGCATAAAACATAGACACACATACACATAGAGAAACATACTTCCAAGGGAAACTTCAATTTATATTACACAGGCTAAAAATATTACAAAGATGTACGCACACACATTTGCTAACACTCCAGTCAATGAAAACAATCTGAATGAAGGAAAAACTAAGAAACTTACTCTCGTGCAAAGCTTCTGGTGATAGGAGATCTGACTGGGGCTTGCAATTCTTCCCATTCAGGCAGAGGTTTTATTTCTAGAGGAGCTGGTTTTGCTATATACAAAACAGACAATCTTAAAGCACAGAACATTCCTAAGCAAACTAAGATTTAGTAGCTTTTCAAAGGCAACATACAAACATGCAAAAAATACTATTTTTAAAATAGTAAACACTAGTTCAGAGACACTGTTCAGTTCTCAGAAAGCCACAACATGTTTAATTTTATTTTCAATCTTTCCAGGAACTTAGAAGCAACATAAATTGGAGAAAAACTGCAATTAAAAAAGTTTGCAAAATATACTTGTATAGTAGTTCTGCTTTGAAAAGAGACTGAAAATGGTAGCATCTTGTTTGAGCCATTCATGACAGCTAATATTATTCTAAAAAGGTTGTCATTTTAAAATTCCATTTTCACAATAGAATCACAAAGAGTATTAGATGATGCTTCCCTCCCTCTAGCTTGTATGTTTCATTCTTCCTGAACGTTAGGAAAAAAAGGTATGATCTATTCTACCATAGGATTTGGGGGGGAATATTAAATTAATCACACAGAGTTGAACTGTTGTCTCAATTTCATCCTCTCCTAAAACTTTTTTTTAGAAACTAAAATGCCATATCTTTATAACAATGCCCCTTCCTTTCCTTGCCATCCCCCCCATCACTTTTCTGCCTATTTGGAGATTTACCAAGATGAATCTCAAGTGGGTAGCACAAGTCCACATGCAATTAGAGCTGTCATAGATGACCAGATGAGCAACTAACAGAAATAAGCTACTGAATCAGGTAGTTTCCTGACAAGGAAAAAGCAGAACTGTACTCACATTTTCATTACACTTGCTCTTCAGACTCAGTTTACTTTAAGTCAGTTTTTGTGTACTGCACACAAAGACTCACAATTCAAACTTTTTGGATAAATATCATTCTTTTGTATCCCAAATAGTTTTACTCCTTTAATAAGAAGTCATAACCACACACGCAAAAGATTAGCAAGCCCTCTTCAATAGTTCCAACACTTCATTTCGCTATCTCAAGATATTAAGTATCATATGAGACAAGAGTGGCAGAAGCCAACTTGAGGTAGTCAAAGTGATATAAAACTGTAAGTGACACAAAATTATCACCTTGGCTCTACCAAGTCCTGAGATTACCTGGCAGGTTTAAGGAGCAAGCAGAGAGTGTGTCAGGACTGAGTCCACTGAGAACAGCAGGAATAATAAATCCAGTTTCAATGGCTTTTAATGACCAAAGCTAATCATCAGTGGCACTTTCATGAGACTAACATTATTTGTTATTGCTTTTATTTCATGTGACTAGACCACCTGAGCACCTTCAATAAAGCCTGTCAGACTTAACTGGAAGGCTCATTAAGATGCACAAATAAATCTCTGTACTAGTCAATGGTCAGAAGATCAATATTTTGCTTTTCAGTGTTTTACCAACAGCAGAAGACTCTTAAGTAAAATCTGATTTCAGGTTATTACCTAACAAAATTAATTTCAAGCAGCTTACAGGTAAGTTGGATACACTTGCTTCTAAATAAAATTTTAAAAAAATCCAAAATATGAACAGCTGAAACTCAAGAGATTGTAACACTCATGTTAACATCGAGGAAACATTTCCATGCAGTGTTCAAGCTGAAAGACTTTAAGAAACCTTTTGCTTGGCAAGGAAAACTTATCCATTATCTTAGTTTGCAATAGAAATAAAAAGACTATACAAGCATTAAGGTTATTCTAGAATAACAGTTTTCTTAGTTGTCGTTTTACTTATTTTTATATAGCTCCATATACGTACAGTGCTAAAGTACATACCCTTTCTTCTTGTAGTAAAGTCACCTATGGTTTGTGAATCAGTTCGCTCTAAACCATGCGGTTTAGGTCTTAAAATTTTAGGACTTTGACCTAATTGGTAAAAAGAAGACTTTCTTAATAATATTCTGTTGGTAACTGGCAAATGGAATTTTGCAAATCAACAGCAGAAACCCCTGCAGAAAAGTTAATGCCACAAGCATATGCAAGCTGCTGCTGGAGGGTTTTACAGTCTTGCTGGCTCTCACACTATGGGCTGAAGCACCAAACCAGACACAAAGAAAACACTGCATGCAAGGAATTGTCAAAGGCAAGCATAAAAGGTGTCCAAAAAGGCTAAAAAGTACATCAAAAGATATTGTAACTAATAATTTCTATTAACTAGTTTCTAGTTGCACAACATAAAAAAAAAATCTGTATTTGAGGAATATCTAGCATGACAGGAGAACAGTCACGTTTCAGATGCAAGCTGAGGTACCCTCCTCAAAGTCACAATACTACAATACTACTTTGGGATGTCTCCTATCTGCCTTGCATTGCCTACCTAAGAAGCCCCATGAATCTTTTTCCATGCTGTACTTGTTCAGCTCGCTCCCCTGAAGTCTTTCTCTGTCTGTACCAAACCCACCTCTCCAAACTTGCAGGTACTGGGCAACTTTCTTTCCAAGCTCCCACCATGGGACTACTCTCACCACAAAAGACACTGGCAAAAAATTGCCTTTTTTATACCTACATACAAGTGCAGTAGAAGTACTAAATATTCCCTAATATTTTATGTTATCAGGATATCGTGTCATTAGCTTAACTTTCTACTCTGTTATGCTATCACACAACATGACACTTAAGATGAAAAGGCTAACGAGGTGTAGAGTACAGATTAAGAAAACACAATCTCCCTACAGGCAGTAATATCACCCCTCTCCCAACAAGGAAGTTCTCCATCAACTTGACCACACTTTGCAAGTGTTTCAGGCCACACTGTCTATTTTAAATAGTGCAAAATAACCCTAATCTTTCATGAAAGGCTACCTGACAATGTGTTGATATTAGAAAAAGTGAGTGCCATCAAGTAGTATGCCAAGAAGGCCTACGAAAGGTAAATCTTTGCAATAAATCAAATGAGAAGTTTAAGTCTGATTATGTTAGAAAGCTGTCCTACAGCACAAAATGGAAAAGGACTGGCACAAGCTCAGACGTGGGCTGGTGCTACCAGCAGTAAGGCAGAATGCTCTGTGAAAAACAAATTTGGCAACAAACACCAGAAGTTTGCAAATCTCTACCCCAAGGGTTTTGCATATGAAGTGCACTATTACTGTTATCACTGAGGTATTGGGAATAATCAAGTAACAACAAGAAAGGTAAGCAGAAGAGTTTTGTACTGTATCTCAACTTCCACACAGCACTTCTGAGAGACCACATGTTGACTTACTAGTAGTGCTGCATAGCAACGTTCTTAAAAAGGACATGAAGTGATTTTCACACACACATTTCTTTACCAGCTTCAAAATAAATGGCTCCAAGTGCTGATGAAAAGGCCAAGCAGTTAGGCAACACTGACCAAAGACCCAGACTGTAACACAGTACACAAAGCATTTCTGTGAAGTACAGTGTTGGCTGGAGCTATGTCAAAAGCATGACCCAGTATGCTGGCATAGTTGATTCTCAGCTGATTCTAGATCCTTAAGTGTCTTGCCTACAACTCTATTAAATAAAGCTTGCCTATATATAAAAAGATCTTAAAATTGATTAACCAGATGTAGAAGTTCAAACTCCAACACCTTTTATTAAGAACAATTTCTTGCAAAATTTCATTGTCTAGTCATATTAACTTTGTGTTGCATGGTTTTGTAACTGGATTTAAAAGAAATTTGACCTGATATAACTCAAGATGTTAATCAATGTAGTGACATATGAGCACAGTTTGTAAGTATGGTGAGAAATCTAGGAAAGTAATGGGGGTAGTGAAATTATTTAACCAGTAGGTACTTTATAACCTCTGGTCTTACAGGCAAACAGGCTGAACTGTCTGAAGCCCGTAATACAGTAGATAAGCACAAGGAACTCAGAGCCATGACTCATTATTTCTGCTTTTGCTAACACTGCTAATGTGGTCTCGTGCAGCTAACCTTCCTCAACTACAATTATCTCCATTTGTAAAAGTGGATATTCTGTAATTGCCTGCCTCATACTTAGTTTAGCACTCAGAAACCATTCTGAGACTTTCAGAAGGGCTATATAAGTAAGTACAGGTGCCTATATTTCCCTTCTACATCAGACAAGAACATACAAAATGTTCCAGCATAAAATAAGCTCACTGAGTTTTCACCTGCTGAAAGACCTAAATAAATTCGGTGCAAAACAGCCTGCTGCTACTAGCCAGCCAGGATAATGCAATTCCTCCAGTTTATTATGTCACAGATAATTAAAATATTTATGCGGGGCTTTCTGTCCCCCTCCTAACAAAACAAAACCCAAAAGGCCTAATCTCTGTTGAGGAGCTTATATTGCGCAACAGAAAAGACCTGACACCGGGCGGCAAAGTAAAATGGGAGGGGAGTGGATCACAGTCCCAACAGTGGGGTTTCCTATCTATGTCTATAGTGCAAATCTCTCCACCCTGCTTTTGCTCATTAAAGATGATAAAGAAACACAAGCTAGGGTACAGAAAGCCCTCAGTAATATCCCTTACTCTCTCAAAAAACATATATTGTCTATCTTGATCTAAAAATTGGCAGCCATAGTCTTAAGCCAGATCTGTGAACAGAAATACCATTTTTTGAGAACTTCATATCTGAAGTGCTGCAATTGGAATTCCTGGTACTGCTCCCAAGTAACATTACTAATTTTCTCTGGGCGCCCATCCTAGCTGAATGTAACATAGAGGAGAAAGAGCCTCACAGCCATACAAGACACTGCTCCTCAACATCTATTCCATTCAGAAATAATCACTAAAGACAAGTGCAAAGGTGGAAGGTCAGCAGGTCTCTATGGAGACCCAGCTCCATATGGGATTCCAGTGCCAGCAATTCTGAATACCACATTTCCTGTAGCTTGCAGGCCCAAATTGATCTCATCTAATGTTTAGACACTCAGATTAAACACTGCTTTTAACCTGAATCTGCGTTCTGAGAAAGATAAATTTCAATAAAAAGAATATATATAGGTTATAGAATATTTTTTTCTTTAAACTGAAAAGAAACTCAGTTGTGTTGCAACACCACTGGGTGCAAACCTACAGGGAAAAAAAAAACCAAACCACAAATTATGGTGAGTGAAACCAACCAAACAAGAAGTGAAAATTAGATGTTTTCAGTCAAGTCCCCACCTGTGAAATGCAAAGTGCTACAGCCAGGAGAGAAAAGTTTAGCTTCTGCACGTCCTACCAGACCAATACGAAGAGTGTTAGGGCACTCTGAGCAGAAAACTCACTAATGAAGTCTATTTTTCTAACAAATGGCTGCTTGTAAAAACTGCCAAGCAGAACAAGCAATTATGGATCCAGCATTAGAGTGCACTCAGTCAGTATGTATTCCGCTCCTGGCATTTCAGCACAAGTCAATGCTGCCTTTGTCTGAGAAGTCATGGGGAGAAGAGTCCATTTCACAACTTTGGTTTTATTTCAAATAACGGCTTACACTGAAAAACCTTTTGGCTTTTCCACGAGCTAAAGTATTCTCTCTTCTTTTTTCCCATAAAGCTCTTGGATTATGTTGGGGAGGGAAAAAAAAATTCTGCTGCAGAAAATTCCCTGTATAAGAGTAAGCGGGTCCTAAAATTTTTTGTTTTGAGGATGTAAGCCACTCACTGAACAGCTTCATTTGTTTTCAGGCTACTGCCTTCAAGCACAAGTATTAAACAAGATTTCTGTTAAGAATGCCTCTTTTCTGACTGCATGGCTTACTGGCAAGGCATTTCATGTCAGGAAACTGTAAACATCCTCACGAAAGAGGCCAACGTTCTATTTAAATACCAGTTATTTAGGGCTTAAAATTTTAAAAAGTAAACCTACTAGCGTGACATGAAATTTAAGAAATGCATGATCTGTTAATGCTGTTTCCTGGCCAACAGGACTAATCCTCACGAGACGCGGAGATCAGACGCAGGAATGCTACAGCAGTGCTTTACTTGGAATAGGAAGGGGAAAGCAAGAGGCAAAACCAGCCACCTAAGTGCCCTGCCTCCATAAAAGTACTTTTCAGAGTTGTAACTAACAGCCGTTTCCAACTTCCATTAAAAAATAGTAATCTTGCCTTTTCCCTGTAATTAGAGGAAACTGAAATTTGCACCAAGATCCAAGAATTCCTGTACTTGGAACCACTGATAGGTTTTCCTTAAAAAACAAGGCTGAAGCTCACGGTCTTAGTCCCACAGGGTTTATTATTTGGTATTCTATTCTGCAGAGAAGCCTCCCTTTTCCTTCTCTTCCTCTTGCTCACCCCAGTGAACTCTAATTCCCAAGTGCATGGTCTCCAGCAGAGCTCTACAAATATCCTGAGTTATCTTTTTCATCTCTGTTTTTATTATGACTATTTCCTGCCAAGGTACTTCTAATTAGAAACACGTATTTTGTTATACAACATTTATACCCATTTCCATACTAGTATCTAGCAACAAACAGGACTATCAATGAAGTGCTTAGTTCTGGTTCACATGGAGGGTGATAACTACAGCCTCTTTTGAACAGTAAAAACAAACTGTAATTGACTTATTCTTTTATTATTATGAAGTATAAAAAGCAGTCATCTGAAGAGAAGCTCTCCAGTTCTCTTGGACATCTTCTCAACTTCTCTCAGAATGCTGGTACTTTGAATGCTCTGGAAATTAAGAATGAATTGGGAAAAATATCTCATTATACCTAAGTCCAACTGCATCTGGCAGCTAAGATTCACTGGTATTTGTGAAATATTTGCCAGATGCCATAAAAACTATTTAGAGAATACCAGAGCTATTAATCATCCAAATACTATTTGACAGTTCT
The DNA here is from genome assembly GCA_013400935.1 of Turnix velox. Taxonomy (NCBI): domain Eukaryota; kingdom Metazoa; phylum Chordata; class Aves; order Charadriiformes; family Turnicidae; genus Turnix; species Turnix velox. Next base: position 69,514 of record VZTY01006779.1, on the reverse strand, counting down.
AATTTGCAAGTAATTCTACATGTCTGTATTCAAAGAGTCACTAAAGCATAATGAACTAGAGGAATTCAGTAACAAAGTCAGTGTTTTAAGACCAAAGTACAGTGTTCTGGAATGTTTATTGATTAGCAGTTTAGAACTGCACTAAGATTCATGAAATCCAAGGAATACTGCTTGAGACTGTTTTCCTTTTTTCTTCTCCTCCTAAGTTTTAAACAAACACAAAAAAATAGATTTAACTTCTTAACTGGAAAAATCAAGTGTAACACTAAGTCCATAAAATGGAACAGCATGATAACATGCACATCAAAAATTACGTTTCCTTAAAAAGGCATTAGGCATATATGTAAGAAAAGAAAAAAAATGTATGGAGGGAAAGAAACAAGCAGGTTTTTATTTACCCATATTTGCTTGTTCCTGTTCTCCCTAACAGTTCAATGCTACCATCTCTAACTGGCAGTATCAGAGGCAGGCTTTGCAGTTTGTCTTCAGAAAAGTGATATGCATATTTTTTTTTAAAACCATTATGTCCAGTAAACGATAGCTTCCTTTGCAGCTGTGATGGAGCCAGCCAAATGAAATCTTTACTTGAAATTATTTGTTATTTCAAAGTTTTGTAAGACAAATCACAGCTGCAAGTTAAGGACTGGTGCATCATAGCAAGGAGCTAAGCAGATCTCATTTAAAGTGATTAAGTAAAAACAAGCCCTGTAGAAGTAATTTAGTACAGCCATGAAAGCAGTGTGATTTTCAACTAAATTTGACTCTTCAGAGCTTGTAAGAAAAGAAGAAAAAAAAAATTGCCTTAGAAATTCTGAGGAAGAATTAAAACATCCCACAAAATCTTATTTTTTTTTAATTCCTAAATGGGATGAATGGGAAGCGTATCTTTCAAGAGTAAATGGAAAGATTAAACTAATGGATTTTATGAAAGTGAAATGAATGGTACTTCTGCTCAGGAAACTCATTATGAGATTCAGAGTTTCTTTTTCCGCAGATTTCCAGTTCAATTCTTGCTGCTGATAAAATTCACCATTCACAGCTTTTCAATGCCTGCTTGTCCTAAAGCCTGAGAAGATTAGTGTTCCTTTACTTAGGAATATGGAAGACCACTGCAGAGTTGCCATCTTCAAATTACTACTATTTTTAAAGAAATGTCAGCTCCTAATGCCTCAAATGTTTCTCTGAAGTTTTATTTCAGAATGGTGTCCTACTTCTGCTGTGTCAGGATGTGCAATGTGTTCAGATGTCCAACTCAGGACATTCAAACATGTAAATATTTAACAAGGAAACTGATCACAAGGCTGTTTATAACTAACTACATGGTAAATGAAGATTTTTAATTTCCTTAACAACTCCCTACTTTGTTTGGGAGTGATGTTTGTTTGAGTGATGATCGGAAGCATCACAATGGTTCTTATGAGGTACTGAATGTGGCAGATGCTTTCTGCCACATCAGTGCTCTGTATACAGCTTCAAAGTGGACCTATGCTCTTAAATAAAGAAAACTGTAATTTTTTAATGCAGTTAAGCTGTTTGGGAGATGCTCACTGCTCACAAGTCATCATGGCAAAGATACAGACACATTTTTATAAGCAATCTAATTTTCAAAGCAGTAAGGCAATCTAGTCCAACCCCCCAGCAGTGAGCAGGGACATCTTGCACTAGGAACAGGCCACCCAGAGCCTCATCAAGTCTGGCCTCGAGTATCTCAAGGGATGAGGCCTCCACCAGACAATTATCATGCCCTAGACAGCCTCATCCTCCCCTACATAAACCAAACTCACACCCTACCCCATTTATTTTTAACCCATGCACATTCCCTGATTTCTGACTTATGTCCCATTTGTACTGATGATTAGGATCGTTTAGACTCACAGACCTCTGTCAGGCCTAAAAACTTCCTTGTGGACTGCCAGCACAGCCACCTGGGACCTGCCCTGCCACATTCTGTGGCTCCCATGGGAGCTTCTAAACATTCACCGCAACCCTGCAAGCTGTCAGCAGGATGGAGATCACAGGATCCACTGCCTCATATCACAGCCCTTTTCATGTATTTTGGAGAGCCTCAGTGAAGGAATGAGGTGGAACAGAAGAGAATCAGGCTGCCCTTTGCTGCCTGGGCAGTCTAGGGAGTCTTTGCCTCATCGCTCCTTCTTGGATAAATGGTATTTTGAAGAAGGAACATGTGACCGTCAGAAAAACCCCAACATAATCATGCTGTCTTTGAGAATAGAAGATGTTATCTTCAGAGAATAAGACCCAACCACAAGGATAGATGTGACATTTCTTCCACTTGAAACCTTGTGCTAGCAACAGAGCTTCCAATTTAGCATCACAACTACATGCAACAAGCTAAAGCAGCCAAAAAGCAGAAATATATAATCATTGTAGAAAAATAATTCTCTGTAATAAAAGAAACAGCACCCTGAAAAAGCAAATTAAAAAGGAAATTGTTTTTGTCATCCAGTTACAGGTGAATGCAGAAAAGCACCTGGCCAAATGTGCTCCATTTTTTTCCAAGCAATACATCACTTACCTTTTGGTATGCCTCTCTAAAGAAATAGTAAAGCACTTTGATTCAAGTTATTAGGGCAGGAAGCCAACACCATGTTTTGAAATTACTTTTCAAGACTTCCAGAAAGTACTGGAAGCTCTTTGCATTTGCAGAAGCAGAAAAATTAACTACATAGAAATGTAATGTTAAGGCTACATACATCTATTTTTTAATTTTTTTTTTTTCTCACTCATTCTCTAAAAACGAAGCTCTCCTAGCAGCAGGTGGGAAAAGACATAAAGTATCTCATAGCTCACCATGGCTCCTTGCCTAGGCTGCTTCTCCAGGTCACAAGACTGAAGAGCCTTAAGGCTCTCACAGCAGGGGTGCATAAGGACTTTAGTGAATTTTAGGCCTATTTATTACCTCCATTTAGCTTACTCATGTTACTGATTTTTCACAACTCGGTTCTCTGTTGCAGTCGATACTTAAATGTGACTCTAGCTATTCTTAAAAATTTTGAGAATTTCGACAGTTTAATAAATAATCCAGGATGTCCAGTGCTTACATCAAAGCTGTGGAGACACACGTGACTGTGATTGCTGCTAAGACAGCCACGTCTCTGCTGCCTAGCACATTATTCTTCAACGACAGCAGAATCAGAAGTAACTGAGTATGTTTTGTCTCTCAGGTTTACAAAACAGAAAGAGCAGAGGAGACGGCAGGGTGTATACAACAGAATGGCCACAGCCATCGCTGAGCCCTCTGTTTTCTACCCTTGTCAAACTGTGTTTCCTGTAAGCAGTAAACCCTTGAACCAGAGAAAAATAGAGGAGATTTTGACAACATAAACTAGGACGTTCTTTATGCATGTGTGAGTTTCACTGCATTATTTCTTTGTCAAAGGCATTTTTAGCACTTAACATAATAAACTTCCCTGGCCCCCATAGAAACATTACTGAACTAGAGCTAATGCTCACATATGAAAGGTGATGGTGATGTTTCTCCATAATAAAGATAGTTACTGAAAAGGAACTATGAGTTGGAGGCAGTGCAGACACTATTTTTGCAGCAATCTGTAACTACCAAAAATATACAGCAAAACATTAGATGGGCCCTCCTGTACTTGAAAGCCTTATCACCAACACACCTGATCTTGGCAGTAATACCATATTTTAGAGAAGCCACAGGGACCTTCAACACAAATGCCTGAACCAATGGAGCAATACCCAGAAGGTAACTCTTTTATGTACCCTTTCTACATCTTTTATTGAACATTCCAGACAACTTGATACTTTCTGTGCACTAATTTATAGCAGAAGACCATTTATATAAGCAGAAATAACCTAATAATCAAAGCTACTACAAGAACACAGAGCAACAATGTAGAATATAAAGTAAACCCTTGTTTAAATTAGGTAAGGGTTCACTAAAACAAGAGATTTATCCTATTTTAATTAAAAAGAAACCACAGTCTAATATTCCCAAAGGTATTTCTGGAAGGAGTTATTTGCGTGGAGAACTCAACTACTAAAATGGGAATATATTCCCATACTGATGTGTCATTATCTCTGCTCTTCACAACAAAGATTTGCAGTAGTATACTTAATAAAATTTGAGTGAGCCAATGTACGGGTGCCTCACTGATAATTACTACCAATCTTGGTAAATCAAGATTTTCACTAAGTTTTTTTCAGCCTTGAAGCACTTGATATACAGTATTTACTTTGGGGGAATTTACATTCAAATTACTTTGACTTCTAAATTACTTTAAGAATCATATTATTTTATAGTGACAGCAGCTTAAATATACAGAAAATACAGGAAATCACTTTATGCTCATTAAAAGGTATACAGAACATCCAAAAAACTTTTCTCTGATTCTAGGACTTTCTAAATGTAAAGTATCTGAGGATGAGAGCAATCCAGGAGCATTACATTCCACTTTCAGAATGTGAAACACAATTCAATTTGACAAAGAGAGATCTGTCCCAGCAGACATCTGAGCAACTGCTTTGCACTGCCAACAGCAAAAGTGCAAAAGCTTTTCAACACAGAAATTTACTGCTTTTGAAGGTCAAGGATTTTATCAGTAAAATATACAAACTGACCAATCAGGGAAAATATATTAAAGCCATTCAGTGGTTAGTTTGAGAATATTTTCCAGTATCAACTCTCATCAGTCTGTTACTGTCCAGAATTGCTTTGGAATTAAACACAACTACTGTCTGGTAACATGGAAACAGTTAAATCAAAGCAGAGACCTAAGGTCTTGAAAAAGCCCACACCTCGTGTTCTGAAGATGGACAACCAGAATGAGATGAGACATTTCCCATTTTCACACTCACATCATCTATATCGTCGTGGTATTATCTACTTCACTTAATTACAGACTGCTTTCACTTTGTGGTAAAAGAACTATTTTAAAGCTCTAGATTGTGAATGTTTTGAATCATCCAAATATTCGCCATAGAATTTTCCCCAAAATTAAGCCAGACATCCTTGTGTAAATACTAAGTTTTCAAGCATAAATTTAAAAATAAGGCTTACTTAAATACAAAACAGTGCAGACATTTGACCTAATGCACTTTAGTTCCCATTTCTACAAGAAAGTTACCCTGTCTGAAAAATTGTGTATCAGGGAAACACATTCCTTAAATATCTACCTGTGTTTCTGATAGGCTGGGTGAGAAAACATGTTAAGATTAACTGGGAAGTCTAAGCTATTTATTACAGGGATATCTTACAGACACATCACAACAGGATCTGTTTCTTAGGGTCATCTGAAGGATCCTTCTTATAAGGAAAAGCAAACTCAGTACACACCAAGAGATTAGTTTTTAGGATAGCTTTGAAGAGGCCCACTAAAATTTGGGTTTGTTTTTCGATTTTGTCATTGAAGTCATTGCAGCTTCCACAGATCCATAGCACTCATCTCCCACCCATTCAGCAATTTAATATGTTTCTACATAATGTAAGTTTTCCTGTTGCATTATGACTTTGTTTTGTTTATGATGCTCTATAAAGGCAGTTTATACAAATTTCAGTATAAGCGTGGCACCCAGCTCCTGTGATAAAGCAAACATGTAGTAAGAGCTAACTTGAATTAACAGTTCCCTCCTCTCATTTGGATCCCAAGGAAAAAATATATATGGTAACTGCAGAGCCCTCATGTTAAAAATCTTTCCTGTGACTGCCTCACGTGGCCACTAACAACTTAAGCATTAAGCAGCTCCAACATCAAGCAATTTTTCCTTGTACTTCTACAGACTGAAATGAGGATTTTGCATTACCTACTTAGTAATACTTTCTTCAATCTAATTCTGCCTTCACTTAATACATTTGTAAGAATTATTCTAGTAGGAATTTGTGAGAACACTGCATACATTGAGTAGGACTAAAAAGCAGCACAATAAACAACTCATTCTTGTTCTAAAATCTGATTTCTTCTCTGAGTGTTTACCTCAAAAGCAAATCCCTAAAATAGAAATATACATTGCATTTAACTTTTGCTTCATACAATGAAGATGTGTACTGATCCTATACCAAGCATTATTATGGCTACAAATCTGTGTTCTACCCAGTGCCTTGTAGGTGCCCTCTCCATCATGAGAAGGTACGGGAACAGTAACTCACACTTCTGAGCAATTCTGTGTAATTTTTTCATCAGTAAGTATAGCAACAAAATCTAAACTTATGTTTGTATTTGGCATTGTTACTGTGATGTTTTAATATGGTTAAAAATAATCTTAAGATTCCTTTATGTTATAGCTATCTCACAGGATAAGAATTATTTTGTTGGAATTTCTAAAAATACTACAAGCAAAAGCTGTGAGAGCTATGCTCTTTGATGACAAAAGGCAACAACTAGTGGACATTCTTCTCACCTTTTCTATCTGGTTTGAGATTCCGATCCACGGGCGGTGGCTCACATTCTGCAGCAGGTACTGATCGTCTGGGAGGAGTCTTTGGACTGGACCTGAAACCCATGTGAGCAGGAGGAGGGACTTGCTTTCCAAATAACGGAAAATCAAACGTGCCTGGTGTCATTGGTACATAGTTTGTTTCCTGGATGGGTTCAGTAAAGCTGCTGGAATGCTGTCGTGGAGGAGAGTTGGGGTTCATTGGGACATAATTTTCATCTAGTTCTTCACTTGAAACACTTCCCACTGTCAACATGCTTCTGTTTTTCTAGAATTAACACACATTTCCTTTAACAAAATAAGTTATGCAATCAGCTGTGAATTATATGAGCTTTTAAACCTAATTTACTCAGATTAATATATTCTACTGAAACTGAACAAACTCACAAACACTGTAGAGCATACTTTTTTTTACATGGAAATGAAGAGCATTCAAGCAGTCACTGTTGCCTCTCACAAAATCAAATCATACTTACAAAGTGGTTATGGAAGCCCTCCAATGAATTAGATCTGTCATTCGGAAACGTTCGTGGAATATCATAACAGTCTTGAGAACTAGTTTCTAAAGAAACAAGAAGAGAAAGTGGCTATTTATCATCCCTGTTCCTGTCACTTGGCACCAGACATCCAGAGCCTGTTGTTATTTACTGTCTGCTGCTGAGAGCAAAACACCTCCTGAAGCTGTAGCCCATAGATTTTATCTATAGACTTGAGAGGACTGTGTGTTCACAAACAAACTAAGCACTCATCAGTCACAGCCTGAAGCTCTTATACTGAATCTTTTCAATGGCAAGAAAAGAAAAAGTAATTTTACCATTTAAAAAAGCAGCAAGGTCTGCCTTTCAAATGGGCAAGTGTAAGAATTCAGTCTAAGAGTGGGTTTTGAGATAGTGGATCCTTGTGAAATACTGATTCTAACATAAATAAACTACAGACGTTATTTAGGGTCTGGAGAAGATTTCTTATGCCCTATCCTTGGAAAATGCTGAGGATTCAATCTGGTGCAGGAACAGGTGAATTGCTGATCACTACTCCCTAATGCTATCTCCAGGGCCCTTCTCTTCAAACCAAATGCTACAGAACCAAAGACCTGACCACTTTCAGGGTCCTGTCTCTCATCAGTCTACATTAAGAAGGTCCCCAGCTTTGTAGCTGCTTCTATGGTGGGCAGGGCTGCTTCAGAGACACATGTGGCTCCCAGGTCCTGCTCACCCATACAGGCAACAGAATGCCTTACAACACTAAAAATCACTAGTATTATTATACTTAGCCTATAAAATGAATAACAAATAGGATAATACTGTGCTCCTGTACAATCACACCCATTCTTTATTTTGCCTCCCCTAAAAGCCCATTTCTCATTCCCTCTCCTCATTTCAGTCTTCCATCCCATACATAGCACAACTCAAACAATTTTCATTCAGAATCCTCTTTAACATTAGCATAAACTCTAACCAGTTTACAGTATCACTTTAAAAATAACACTGTAATGCCCACTGCCTCAGGTACCTGAAATAAATGAAACTCAGTCCAAAACAGCTTAACTAAAGTAGAACTGCTCTCTGTAAGATTAATTATTAGTTTCAAAATCTCTACCTTTCACTGTATCTTGAATTTAAATCAGAAAAAATAAGAACAGGAACAAAAAAACAGGTAGAAAAAAAACCAATGAAGAAACACCAAATTCTTTCAGTAAGAGTAGCTCCATCAGATTTGACAGAACCTGAAATACACCCAGCTACCCAAAGAACAACAGCAAAAAAAAAGCCACCAACACACTAGCATGTCTGGAACACCAACATTTAAGTAATTATAAGGAAAAAAAAAATTTTACTTAAAAACTGCACATGGAGATAAATGTCAGGCTCAAGAATTGGGCCCGTGTGAACCTCACGAGGTTCAAGGCCAAGTAAAACGTCCTGCACCTGAGTCAGGGCAACCCCTGATGTCAATACAGGCTGGGGGATGAAGGGATTGAGAGCAGCCCTGATAAGAAGGACTTGTGAGTAGTGGTGGATCAAAAACTGGCCATGAGCCAATGATGTGCACTCACAGCCCAGAAGGCCAACCATACCCTCATCTGCATCAAAAGAACCATGTCCAAGGAGGTTATTCTGCCCCTCTCAACACGGTCCAGACACGGTCCAGAGGAGGTAACAGAAATGATCTGATGGATGCAATATCTCTCCTGTGAAGAAAGGCTGAGAGAATTCTCAGAAGGGGGAACAGAAGGCTCCAGGAAAACATTATAGATGCCTTTCAGTACTTAAAGAGGACCTACATGAGAGCCTAGGATAGTCTTTTTAGCAGGGCCTGCGAACAAGGGGTATATAAAGACTTCTACAATAAGCATGGTGAAACACTAGCACAGGTTGCCCGGAGAGGTGGTAGATTAATCAATCATCCCTGGAAACATTCAAGGTCAGGCTGGAAGGGGTTCTGAGCAACCTGATCCAGTGAAAGTTGTCCCAGCTCACTGCAGGGAGGTTGCACTAAATGACATTTCAAAGGTCCCTTCCAATTCAAACTATTCTGTGATTCTAAAGGTAAGAGGCAACAATCACCAGAAGAGGGCTGATCTCAAAACTCCAGATATTATATAATAAGTCCCACTAGCCTTCATGAAACACTTTGAGCCTCTGCAGATTTGGATCACTTTGGATCACACTAATTTTACTTCAGTCATTCTGAAAGACTAATAATGGCAATACTGAACTCAGCTGTAAGAGCTTATTAGCGAAAAAGAAAAAAAGACTAGCTCTTCACTATAGTTTTCCAAAGATGAGCAATACCATAGATCTATCTAGCTCTTCAAATGTTTTTAGCTGAATGCCACAGTGCAACATGCATCCCTTACCAACAGTCTCTGCTTTGATGTTTTGATGTCTGATGTTCCAGTAATAACCTGCTCTTTTTCCTCTTTTCCTGTATATTTTAAGCATTGCAATCACAGACTGTGTTGTGAAGAGCTATACGCTTGCTTATAAAGGCTAGAAATACTCCTCATATTGTTCAGCCCATCCATATCATTCATATCACATGATTCATCACAAAGCTATATCATTTAAGACAGAAGTTCTGGGAAAGCAGGATAAAATATGGAATACTGACCTCTACCAAAAAAATTCAAATCTACAGTTGAAATGGTATTACTGCGTGAGGGTGGTATTCCTCCCATAGGGACACAATAACTACTGTCAGTGTCTGAAGCAGTGCGAGTAATGCTACATGTTTCCACAGGAGACCGATCTGCAGCATGCTGAGGTTTTGGTGGCCGAGGTGGAGGAATATCTGGAATAGTCTCCAGTTTTGAAGGCTGAAGCATTGTTCCCTCTGGAAAAGTTCGTGGAATCTGGTAAGTACCTCCAGGTGTGGGGGGAATGTCATAGCTAATGGTGATGTGTCTCATCTGTGCATCTAATGAAGATGATGCTGACGGGGCACTGAAAACATGTTGCTCTCCTTCTGCATCAGTCCCAGATGGAGACGTTGCCTTCGGTAAAACATCCTGTGAGTAACTCCTCGGAAGATTATAAAGGCTGGAGTCTGCCAGTGTCTGTGCAGTACGAGAAGGTGGAGAGTCATAGACACCTTGCTGCTGAAAAAAGCCATTCACAGCATGCTTGCTTGCTGATGGAGCTGGATTTTTGTGGGAGGGCACATTATCATTGCAGTCTGTTTCAGAAGAGCTGGATTTTGCTGAGTCGGCATGAGATCTACATGCAAGATTGTAAGATTAAAATGTTGATTAACATAGAAAGAAAAACAAACATGACAAATAATAAACACAACATTTGAAATGTCAACAACTAAAAAGTGTATCAAGTTTCTTTCAAGTTTTTTTTTTTAAGGAAACACAGGACCTCAATTGTTAAACAAGTAGTAGCAGTTTAGAGGGATCCCAAGTAACTGCATACATACAAATCCATGCACATGGAACAGATAACACAAGCATGGAGCTTTAGCAGCAGCTAAACAATCTGATGTTTCATAAAGCAAGTGATTTCCACAATTCAAATTTGGAGCATGGTTCATTTGGGGTCTGGTTTGGTTTTTTGTTTATTTATTTTAACTAATGCTGCAAACTAGCAGCAATTCGATGTCATTGCTAAAGGTAAAAATCATGCAGTCAATCCTTGGGTTTAAAGTACTTACTTTTTCCATACTGATTAGAACTAGCAAGTTGTCTATTGGTCATATTATTAAACTGGCTTGATATGCATTGAGAAGAGAGAAACAACAGATAAGAAGAGAAACAGAAGGAAGATAGCAAACTATTTGGGGAAAAAAAAAAAGTAAATGCATAGGATGTATGTGTAACATAGGGCCTTGTCCTGAATGCAAGTTCAGGTAGTGTTGTTAGTACCTGTACAGTACTTTACCTTTGATTTCTTTGAAATTCCATCTTTTATGAGAATAGCATTCATAATACTGGTATTAACACAGTACCGGTCAACTTTGATGGAAAGTAAACGCACAGCGATTTTTAGGTGTTTTATAAAACTCCCCAGTTACCTTGCTCCAGGCAAAGAAATTCTGCTATCAGTCTGACTCCTTGTTTAAATGAAAGTCAAGACAGTAATCAAAACACTAATACAAGTGAAGTTAATGCAGTCCATACACTTTTTAATCAATCACACCATGGTATTTCTTATTTTCATTACCACAATACCATACCATTGTGTTAATTTGTAGATACATATATATATATTTCAGCATGCATGTGAATTAATAGCTGCTATACTACTCTTCCTAAGCTCTATCAGGCAATTGGACCAGGCAGTTTACAAAATTTCTGAAGAATAAAATATATAAAAATCAAAAGCATGACTACCAAAAGAAGCATTTTTTGTCCTTATTCTAAGAGGTGCTCTATCTCAGAGGGATCACAATCAGAATTTATTATTCAAATTTCATTTTGTCAGCAAGATTGCATAAAACTTTCATTCCTAAGGGAAAGCTGGATTCATCACCTGGGTTCTGGAAACCTGAGATGAAAAAAATACAGTTTACCTATTCATTTATGTCTCCTCTGGACTCATTGGAAAACTAGATATGGCATGAAACACTATCCATTCTTCTTAGATATCTATCTAAAAATGATGAATCACTCCCAAAGCATCTCCCTGCCAGCTACCAAGAGAAAACTTTAATTGGCCATCTGCAGTCAAGAAAGATGTCATTCACCTAACCAATTGGTTATTGTTCTGTTTAATAGTAGAGATGCAATCTTCTATAATTCTGAGCAGTTTATGAGAGTTCTTCTCCGGCTTCAATTATATCACCTTTTTCTGTTAGCTTGTGCTTAATTTTTCCTGCATGGGTCTTTTTTTAATCAGAAAAAGTAAGCTGATTTTGCTCTGGTTATTATTTTAAGCATATACTAAGGACCTGTCTCACTAGTCAGAATTCTAGGTGACTGTGAACCCTAAATGGCAGTCGCTTTAACAGAACCTCCCAAAAAAGAAAACGTTCTCATTATGAATTTATCCTTGCAGAACCAAGGAAGCAAAACTTTCTCTATTCCTTAGAATGCTGACAATCAAAAACATGTCTCTTGTTTGCTACTAGCTTACTTGCTTTGCCTCAGAGCTTCAAAAACTTGGTAATGAACCACTGGAAGTTCAAGACACTTGCAAAAATCAGAGCACACAAGGCTGAAGGAACTACAAATAGTTAGAGTATATAATAAATTGTGAACGTGTTGTCTCACTAGTCACAGTCTGAGCTCAGCCCCTGCTTCAGCCTGCCTATCTACTTGAAGGACTCATCTAGGAGTTCCTCACTAGCTGCAGGTACTATTCTAGTATCCTGGTATTTATTCAGGTCAAAATCCCAGCAGAAGTTCCCTGTGTTTTTCATAAGCAAGTATAGCAATGATTACAGTCTGTACTTCATATGCCATAAAAATAAAGTGGGCAGTCTAGGGAGGCTGGACACTGACAACCAGTTGTAAAATCAAAATTATTAGTCCCAGTTCACTAGGATATACTTCAAAATTAAAAAAAACCTTCCTAATTGCAGAAACAAAAATACAAATGCTACATTTATCTTAAAAAACATGTAGGAGTTTCAAAGATCAAAATGCGAACAGCACATGTATGAGGCAAGTACATAAGGACTACCTGTCACATGTAAGCAGTGCTACGATTTTTAAATTTAGAGGAGTTTTTCTGAACCTATCTGAATGCTGCTGCAGCTTCTTGCTTGACTGTAAGCATTTGTGGGAACAGGTGACTTTCAAAAAATAGGACACATGAAGCAACTTAGCCTCTCAATTGCTTAGCTGATGGGAACAACTTAATTATAAGAGGCCTTTCTGATTCACTTCGTGTTTCTAAAAGTAGTCTTTTGCAATACTCAGTGTATTGAAATAGTTTTGAAAATACGAATGTGTTGCAAACAATCTGAATTTGCAAGCCCAACAGATTGAAGATGGTCTGAAAAATGGGCTAAAAAGCAGTTTATGCCAAAACGAGGAATTCAGCCTCTGAAGATTACTTGGTTTTCAATAGTCAGTACTAATCACTGATGAACACCATGTACAACTTTGAATATTTACTATCTGTAGTAGTTGGTTCATGTTACCTCGAGAAAACTTAAGACTACAGCTCAGGGATAGACTTCACTCCTCCTTTCTTTTTTTCTAACAGAAAAGAACTTATTTCAGATGCAAGATACGTCATGACGTCTCCAGTTAAGAAGGTGATTGAAAAATACTAGTTTTCCCAGTAAATTTGAGAATAGCTCAACAAAAAATCAATTGGCTTCGATATTCAATTCGTAATTGTTTATTTACATACCTGTCAATGTTTTTACACCTCAAATTAAAATAGCAAACTTGGATATAAGAAAATACAAACTCCTCACTCTATGAACAGACATGAATTCAGTGACATGATTTCAGTGTTATCACAATTAGGCATTACATTACCCTAACCCTAAACTCTAACCCTAACCCAAAACCAGTTTGGCCCCTTTTCAGTGGCCAAACTATTCCCTACACAGCATTAGAACTGGGTACCTCTTTCCACATAACAAGAGAGGATGTACAGCCTGCTGATCTAAAAGAACTGGGTGCTAAGAGAGAAGAGGGAGAGCTCAATAAAAGCCTTGCCTCTACATACTAAAAAACTACCTGTTGATAAGGACTAGGAAAAAAATTTTAAAAGTGTTTCAGTCTGAGAGGTAATCATCCCATTTCTGAATATGCTGTATTCAGTCTGGCTTGACCATTCAGCCTTTCAAGCTGACTCTTTTCCCATCTGCAGGAATACTGTGAACAAAGCAGCAGCAAAACTGATCATGTGTGCCAGCAACCTGGAAACAGCAAGCAGAGTAAAAATGTGGATAGACAGACAGATGAATAAATAAATAATAACCCAGCTCTATTTCCAAAAATTGAAGCCAAAGTTACATAGTTTTTCTGTGACAACTCATGGGACACCATGCAAGATGCATCTCAAGCAAACAGTATTTTCAGGCAAGTTAATGGTTCTGTGATTAATTTCTCACACATGTTCACTCACTGCAGTGGAATCTTTTTACTTTCAAAATCTTCTAATAGCAGGTATTCCTGCCCTTCTTCTGAGAGAAAGGGTGACCCTTGACTGGTTCATAAACACAGGAAAGATGAAGAAGACACTTTTAGTGTTTCAATATATCTCTCGAATGAGCCAGAGCAATAAACAGTCATTGGCTTAATTTTCTTATTTAGGATCCAAATATGAAGCTTAATATCTCATTAAATGCTACAGTTGAACAATGGTCTTCCTCAAGTCAACAGTGATTACAGCATAAAACTATTTTAGAAAAAATACAGCATGATTTCTACAGCTGCAATTGTGGTGTCCAAGATATTCTCACAATAGCACATGGCACGTTTCATGACACTAATGAAGCATTTCAAAATTATTTGCTAGTTCTGAAACACCACAGTTACCGATCTCATCTAGAAAAGAACCCCAAGCCCTTGGAATAAAATGCAGTAGCTCCCAGATTATGCATAAAGTAACATGCAAAATTAGAACAGAAAATGTTCCCTCTGTATATCATCAACTTTAAAGAGTAAAGAGAAAATGGCACAGAAATAAACCATTCAACTGAGAGTGGCTGCCTATTCAATTTCATCTATCAAACTTTGAACTCTACACCAAGGAAAAAAGGTTGATTGAAAAACACAGATAAATTGTTACAAACCTGAAAAAGAATAGGAAAATTATGCAGCTATTTAATTTTTGTCAAAGCATTCTAAAAATAGCATCAAAATTTTTTATAACTTTTGGCAGGAACAGTGACATGCCTCCTGGGCACCATCAGTTTCTAAAAATCACAAAATACTGAAGCTTTAACAATGCAAAAGCAGACACTGGGTTTCCCCCTGGGGCACACAGTGCTGCCCACAACCTGCACATTCCATGTGGAATCTGCAGTCTTATTCCTCCATTTTATAAGAAAGACAGTAAAGGGTGGATACGTTTCTACAATGCAATCATCAGTAAACGGAGCAGGAAACTCCTCAGGCACAACAGAACAAGATAAAAATGCCAAGGGAGCAGAGAGCACATGGCACAGGTAAAACTGGCAGAGCATCAAGGTGCTGATGAACAAGGCACCACCACTAAAAGGTATGGCCCTAAGGGAGTATATGAAATACTCATGAAAACACTTTCAAAGGAAGTTTTCCTCAGCCTTCCGCACACTTGTTTGCAATAGGAAAAAAGAATGACATTATCTTGAAATACCCTAGCTGATTTTATTTTGAATTACTAGAAAAAAAGTTTGCCAGCAGGATTTGTAAGGTTCTCCCACAGAATACTCAAGGCTGGAAGGGACTTCTGGAGATTATACTGTCCAGCTCTTTGAATACCTTTAAGCAAAGCCAACTCAAAGTCAGGTGAGGCTCCTTAGGAACATGTCCAGTCAAGTTTGTTTGTGGTTAGTTTGTTGGTTATTTTTTTGTTTTTGTTTTTTTCCCCACTGATTCCACTAAGTCCCTGGGAAGCCTGCTCCACGGATGGTCCCCATGATCCATTCTGCAATAACACAGTGATATTTCCCAAGAAGCTACCATAATTATCATATCCTTCTATTCAGGAGGTGCTGTACATCTATTCAAGTCAGAAGTAGTAGTGGGAGAAATAAATATACATTTAATTCAGTAAAAGTAGTTTCCAATTCTTTCCTTAAAATTTCCTAATGCATACCTCTTAGCAAAACTGACCGTGTAGGTACACTTGATTCAGTAAGCAATAAGGCTTATTTCAGCCTGTTTTAAAATATATGTTATTTGAGAAAAGTTAAAATTTGGGATACGGAAACTGAGTGGTTTAAGTCTTCTGCCTTATCAGTATCATAAAGTAATTATATCTTACCCTTGCTTGAGAGTCTGAACCATGATAGTCAACAATTATGTCATTCTATATTGTTATATTCAGTGACGTAGTATCCTGGCAGGTGATAATAAATACCAGACTGTTTTACTGAATCCCTTCCATCAAAGCTTTAACTAAATGGAACCTTCCAAATGGAGCACTAAATACCAGAAGGGAGAAAGGCTACATTTCTCCAGTTTTTTCCAGTCCTAGACAGGACTAAACAAATGATTGTGACTAAACAAAGGATACCTCTTTGTGTGTGGAGAACTCCAAATTACATTAAATGTTTAGATCACCACCTTTATCTGACACTTCCTTCCTATTTGAAGAATGCAATATAGGTCTACTATTGATCAATCAAATTATCATTTACTACAAAAAGTTCAAGCACAGGAAGAAAAGAAGGAAAAGTTACAGACAGCCTCCCTGTGCAGATTATATGCATCCAAACATTCAACAACTCAGTAATAAAAGAAGTTATTTTAGTTCAGACATTCTTGTCATCGATACAAATGAGAGTTATTAAGATTAAAAAGTCACTTACCTCATAGGTTCCGGTTTTTTACTTTGACAGTTTATTAGCAGTAGGTAATCTTGAGGATCTTCTTGACCAGAGGAAGACTCCAGTGGGGGGATGTTAATGAACTGATACGGAGGAGGTAGGGAAGATTCTGCTTGCATGGAAGGTGGTGAAGTGTTGATGGGCACAGGTAATTCAGCAGATGGTTGTAAAGAGCTGACTGGTGGCTTCACAGCATCTGCAAACACAGAAGCAAAGCTTCTTTTTACAATTAAATAAGAGTCTTGCATTGCTATAAAAAAATTTAGTAACAGAGGGTAATAAAAGTCAGGGATTTTAATTAAGAATTGTAAAAATCTATGGACATGAGAGTACCTGGATATTAACATTTGTTTCAGAGTATTTCTATATAAATCTTTTAACCTCTTCATGTTTTTTCAAATGGCAGTCAATTTCTTAAGTATGCCTTGAAAACAAAGGTTATGCCTTATTTAGTGACTGACTTTACCTGTTTTCTGGTAACAGAAAGAGCAAAGATGCTGACAGCTGCAGTAAGACAGCTAAAATCACAAATCTTTTGTTTTAATCCTGAGCAGACAAAGGCCCATAGGTTATTACTTGAGTAGGGTAACCTGAGTCAGCACTTGTATGTAGTCACTCTTTCTGACCACAGCCATTTTAGCATTTCAGATTAGTCACCAGTCAAGAACTGGCCATTCTCAGTATCTGAAAACCCAAAGGGAAAATGCTGCTTTTGCAATAAAGACTCATTACAACTACAAAAACAATGCAAATATACACTAGGAACCATGTTCCACTAGCTCCCTCAGTACATACCCTAACTTTATATTTTAGTGCAATATTATTTTTTTTAGTTTGTTGTTGTGTAGTTTGGGGGTCTTTTTACTTCAGTGGAGGTGTGGTCTTTTTTCATTCTTTTAAAAATAAGCTTGTCTTTATAATTCTTATCAATTTCCAATTGATGTATACTCTTGTGTAACTTCTTTTTTTCCTTCCAAATACATGTATCCTTGCTATAAAATTATCTAAGACTGGGGAATATTGGCATCGTCAAACATTAAACAATCATTTAACTTTTTAATTGTTTTAATCATACATTGTGTAACCACAACATAATTAAGTAAATTGTTCCTCAATTATCAAGGCTCCGTTGTACTTGCAACTCACTGTACACTCCAGTTTGCACATCCCAAGAATGGGCACGGATTATTAGCCTGATTTAAATGAACGTATTATCCAGTGCAGGCTGTTCCTATTAAGCCTACAGGCCGGCTATGCTCTACATTTAGCTTCATCTAGCTGCTGCTTCTCAGTGCTATCCTGGGAAGAACCAGATGAGCACCTAGAATATAGCCCTCCTTCTTCCAGTCCTGTTTACTCCAGGCACAAGTGATTTAGATGTGGAAACAGGGACAGCAGCACTTGCTTTGAACTCCTGTGGCACTTTGCTCAGAAATCAAGCCCCACCACACCCATGTGGGTGGAAGAAGTCTGGGTGTATAAAAATTCCTCAACTCAACCCAACCTATCTGGAAAGGTAGGATAACCTAAAAAAAAAATTTTTGTGAGAAGTTGTGCCTGACCTATCCATCAAACCAGGTAGCAGAACAAAGTCAAATTCAGTAATTATGGACACAAAAGAGCAAAATAGTTTCTTTACTACATGCTAGAATACTGAAATACGAACAATTTGCTTCTACTGATACTTCATGCCCCTATTGCTGGAGCTCATTAGCAGGAACAGAGGAGGTGCCTGAACGGACTTACCAGAAATTTATTTCTTGCTTCTAGAAAAGACTTAGTGGGAGAAAGGAGATGTACCTTTCTGGCCTGTCCACTGGATCTAAGGAATGCTAGTAAATTTATGCATGAGTAAGAGAAGAAAGGCTTCCTGCCAGATACTCCATCATTCTTTGGCCATGCTTACATGAGATATCCTCAAGGGCTTTGGTGTTACTGTGGTCCTCCCCACCCCTGTTCCCTGTCTCTGATGAAACATGACCTTCACATTATTAGATCTAAATAGTGCCAAGTTCACACAAGAGGAAAAGCAGAATGTCACTGCAGCTTCCAGGGAAGGTGGGTGTGTCAATCAGATCACAGGTAGGCAGGAGAGTTCAATGGGTATACAGTAAGATGTGTGCCTATGTGAGGCCAATCCGTTTAAACAAACCATTGCTCTAGAGAAAGAAGAAATTAAAGGTTGGCTGGTTCAGCCTGCAAGGCGGTGAAGACCATTAGGCTAAATAAACTGCATCTGATCTTTAGTCTCTGAAGCCCACAATGCCATTTGGGATGGTGGCCTGTTGCAGACACAGGCTGAGCACAAGGAGCACAGCGAGCCTGCCAGTCTGACTGCCCACAGCTTCTAGAGCTCTGCAGCTTTGGGACACTCCAGCATACAGGCTGAACCATAGCCCCTACTGACCAGCTTCTCACAAACTTCTCTGAGCTTATCCTACCCCTTTAGATTATATCTGTATTTTTGCACTCTACTATCACCCTATGGCAGTCAGCTTTAAAAAACCCCTCTTACTTTAAACCTTCTATCGGGTATTTTTATGATGCCCTTTAGCTCCCATCTTCAGGGAAACAGTGAACAATTGCCTCCCATTCATGATCCGCATTCCCAACTTTTAAGCAGCACCAACTCAGTAAAGCTGTGGCATTTGTCTTAATACAGAAGCGATTTCATTACAGACCTATTTTCCCTTCACTCTCACCTTTCCCATCTCTTTTAATTCCTCCCCAAGAAGAGAAACTAACTATTGCATAAATTGTGCAAAAGAAGTCTAGGGTGCACTTCATGATCTACAAATACATAACAATTCATTCTGTTCTTATCCTAACCATTTGCCTTTTGATTGTTACTGAATATTTAAAGGTGCCACTGTCTGACTGTCCAGAAGGTTTCTGATCTCTTCTCTGAACAAGCATTTGGAGCCGGTTGAAGTTAACATATCATTAGGGATACTTTCCTCGTGATGAGCTGCCTCATTTATTTTGGCACGCAGACCACTTGACAAAATCCCCCATTCCTCCTACAGATCTGTTGTGAGGGGTTTCTTTGTCTGGTTTGTTAGGGATTTTTTTTTTTATTCACTGGTTACATTAAGAGACACACTTTCTGATCTGAAATTCATCCTCATACTAGCATATTGTATGTCTTAGTGTAGGCTAATGCTTGATGTAAAGAGCAACTGAACTGAGTCTAAAGCACTTCACTGCTGAGCTACTTACTTGCTTTATGCATTCAAACTATTTGAAGTTTGACTCAGAAGAAATCACTAATGCTAACTGTATTAATTATTGAGCAAATTAATGCTGTTTGCCTATCTCTACCCCCCTCTAACATTCTCTTTAGCCATGTAGTCAGCAGCTGATACAAAGGAAGGGATTTCTCCTGTGTTATTTCAAAGGATACAATCATCAACTTGCTCCCTTTTGGACTGCAGATTTTTAGGGAAGGGGTCATCTGCACACCAAAGAGCCCTCCTTGTAAGTCATTTGATTTGTTCCCAGAGCTCAGACACTCGGACTGCTTTGAAATAACTGGGAGCTGGAAAAACATCCAGAATATTTAACATGCAAATGAGCGTAACAAGAATCCTATTTTGTTTTTATAATTCCTGCATTCAGTGCAGCTAGAACAAGCAGCTTTCACAAGATTCACAAGATTTCACAAGAGATTTGTCTCTTTGCAGTTGGTTAAGAGCAGTCGACTGCATTATCTTCACTAGAATTCATACTTTTGCTCCCATAACCATTTTTGTATTTGCCTCAATAATGAAACAATCATAAAAATAATGAAGAGAACATTTTTTCAATAAGAATAGCAAAAGGCTCCTCTCTCTCCCCTTCTTAAATTTATAAAGCTTCTTTATTCTTCATGTTCCCATATCTGTGCTTTATGAACAACCTAGAAGATTTGAGTGTGGGAGTTTGCATTTAGGACTGGCATTATATTTTGGTTTTTTAATGAGCGTAAAAATTAAATAGTTTTCCACATTATGATATATAGTGTCTTAATAATCTAGCTATGTAAATACTTGAAATATTCTCATAGTGAGCAAAACACAGAAGCCTCATTGCTTCAAGCATTTCTTTATATGTCAAAATTGCAATCAAAGTGAGAAAATGTAGATCTCTGCATATTGTAGGTAGAAAGACTAAAATAGAAATGGGGTTTCCCCCATTGTAACAGTGAATCAGCAACAGATACACAATCACATGATTCTCCTTTTCTTCTAAGATGTTTCATTCAATCCATTTACTATGAGGCAGATGTCATTAAAATAAAAAATGTCCAGCAAAACATTTGAATCATAAGATTGAACAAAAACTTACAGATACAACGGTGGAAGCCATATGAATAAATCACTCCACTTAAAAAAAAAAAAAAAAGTTATTTTAAGGATTAATTAAGCATGTTAAATCATTATTTATGCTGCTTGATGTAGTGAGATACATACTAAAATACACTGCTGGAGTTTCTACATGGTCTCCAGTGAAAGATGCAGGAATCAAAGGGCCACATGTGTGCCTGCACATGCACAGTGCGCAAGCATGTGTACAATGGCGGACACAGGCAAACAAGGACTTGCTCTCTTTGCACACTTAATTCCACAGATGTGAGCCAGATCCAGCCCAGAAGACACACAGACACATCAGGGTTTGGTTTTCAGCAGAAGAGATGAGCTTTATAATCAATATGAGATCTATGCAGTGAGTCCCAAAATTCTGAGCCTTTCTGCTATAACTAGAGAAAAATCCTTTTTGGTTAAAATGCATTTCCTATGCATTTCCTAAGTTTGTTTTCTTAGTTTAACATAATCTCAAAGAAGTTTTCTTCTTCTGAAGATAAATTTGATACCTGTAATACTCTATTTATGTACACTAATGAGAAATTCAGCAACTGCTTATTGTTTTTCATGCTCAGGACAACCCAGCCTCCTACTTCTGAACCAGAAACATGACTGACTGTTTCTCATCACACAATGAAGTTTTTCACTTTCAGAGCCAATATCCAAAAGTTAGGTGCAGTTTATTATCTGCACTTCATATGTAATTTGAAGCTGCCCTTTTGGTTATACATTTAAAATTCACAAATACCAAAAGTATCCCCATTCCAAATTTCTTCCCCTTCTCCACCTGCAATTGTCTTTTGAAAGCTATTCATTCAAAAAGGGGCTGGAGAAAAGAAAAAAAAAAGAAACATCTGTAGCCTGTTTGCTCCACCTTCAGCTGGTATGCAGGCTGGGTGACACAGGAAAAATAATCAGAGTCCTGTTATAAACTAACTTCTGTAGGTGGTTGTGAAGAGAAACAGTGCAGCCCACCACATTAAAATGCTTGAGGTTTTTTCTTCCCTATAAAGACACAGAACCCTCTTTGGCCAAGCTGGCTGCTCCAGCCACAAGGTGAGCTTACCCACTGCCAGGAGCCACAGGCTTTCCTGGCCTCCGGAGGTTCTCAGTCCTCCCTGTGCATACTGCCTTTTAAAAACTGTATTACTTTTAAAAACTTTATTACCCAATCACTGCATTTTCCCCTACTTCAACTAAGAGTTCATGCAATTTCACCCCACTTTTGAGCCCTCTCATGACCAAGGTCTCTAATTCTCATCATATGTTACTGTGATGGTGATTTTGATTTGTCAAGCATGCCAGTCTCTATCATCCACCAGCTGAAGCTGCAAAGGAGAACATTTTTTTATTTCTTAAAGGAAAATCCTTCATGTGGGAAGGGCATATAACCTAAACACCACTAATGTCCAACTATTTGCTTATTACAGACCATCTGAAAATTCCTTCTCAAAAATCACAGAGTTCAACTACATTGAAGCACAGTGACCATTTACTGGATAGCAAGGTCCTGCACCTGGGTCAGGGTAATCCCAAGCACAGATACAGACTGGGTGGAGAGTGGCTAGAGTGCAGCCTTGAAGAGAAGGATTTGGGGGTGTCAGTGGATGAAAAACTCAACATGAGCCACCAGTATGCACTTGCAGCCCAGAAAGCCAACCAAATCCTGGGTCGCATCAGGAGAAGTGTGACCAGCAGATCAAGAGAGGTGATTTTGCCTGACTATTTGGCTCTGGTGAGGCCCCACCTGAAGTATTGTGTTCAGTTCTGGAGCCCTCAACATAAGGACATTGATTTGTTAGAGGAGGGCCACAAAGATGGCGGGAGCAACTGCCCTATGAAGACAGGCTGAAGGAGTTGGGTTTGTTCAGCCTGGTGAAGAGAAGGCTCAGGGGCAACCTCATAGTAGCTGAAGAGGGCCGAAAGAAAGGCTCGCGTAGGACTTTTTAATAGGATATGTGATGGAAGTACTAGGAATAAGGGATGCAAATGGAGGAGGGGAAATTCAGGCTAGATATAAGAAAGAAATTCTTTATGGTGGGGATAGTGAAACACTGGAACAGGCTGCCCAGAGAGGTTGTGGATGCCCCCTCTCTGGAGGTGTTTAAGACCAGGCTGGACAAGGCACTGAGCAACCTGGTCCAGTGGGAGGTGTCCCTGTCTATGGCAAGGGGGTTGGAGCTAGATGATGTTTAAGGTCTCTTCCAACCCAGGCTATTCTATGATTCTATGATTTGCTTTTACTTCTTTCTGTGCCTCTAACTCCTGTGTTGGTGTCTCTCACTGCATATTTCAAGCTCTTAGTGGCACAGCCTGTTCCATACCTGAGTGACAAGCAGCACAGGGGTATCCTGATCCAATATGGGATCTACCTCACGGCACAGCAGCAGCGATGGCCAACCATATGGCATGAGTGAGAACATGAGTAGTCAGGATGGGAAGGCAGAGTTATGTTAATTCTATCAGTCAATACAGCCCCCAAGCTATCATCAACCCACAATGCATGTATTATCAGAATACGATTTTAAAAAAAGGTTATTTTAAAATAATTTTACTGTTCAAAATGCAGAGTGCATTGGAGCCCTGTACCAGATTGTGGCTGCCTGAAATGGAGATACTGCAAATTTAGAAAGCATTGCATGTGAAGCAAGCCGTAGCTCTTTCAAAGTACAGTCCTTATGATCTCTTTACCATCAGTAATTATTCGTGTAAGTTCATCTATAGATTTCAATGTCTTGTTCCTCCTTTTTCTTTTTTTTTTTTCCTTCTGCTTTACTTTGTTATTTCTTCTGATTTACTTTGTTACTGCTATCTTTAATCAAATGAACGCATGCAAGTAACATGTTTGCATATAGTAAGATTATTTCCTTCTTGCCCTGCTCTGCCAAGCACGCAACTCACTATAATTACTGATCCATGGAGCTGGATCACATATAAAACATTCATCACAGATGTCTACTACATCCTAGGGAAGGGCTTTCACAGTCAGGGCTTAAATAGCCTTAGAAAACTTTTCTTTATTCCTACGTCATTCACTACAAGAGAAACAAACAACTTCTCTCTGCAGGTAATAACTTATCCATGTCCTGCTTATCACAGATTTTTATACTCTGCAAGTCAGCCTCTCTGTCAGTATTTTCTGCTTGGGGAAAAACAAATCCTTCAATTTTTCTCTTCATCAATCAATTGTAAAAATCCATTTCCTCTATTTCTAACATTCTTTAAACATTTATCCTCATCCTTCTAAAAGCTCAGGCCACATATTTCAGCTGAGGTCTCCACAGCAGCAGGCAAAAGAGAACAGTCATTTCCCATGTCCATTCAGTCTCTCCATCCTAGCTTGTGTGTAGCTCCCCCCATCTTTGCATACATTTCAAAAAGATGCTACAAACATTTTGCAGCTTCCACTTGAAAACAAGAAGCAATAGCTGAAAAAAAGAGTAGACACAAATTTCTTTACAAAAGAAAAACAAATATTTAACCCGTTTAAAAAAAAAAATTACTTCATGCTTCTATCTTGTTTTAAAAGACCTATAAACCCTTCCTTCAAACAAAGTCCCTATAACAAGTCATATAATGTAACTGTAATGTAACTGTTACAGACTACATTATACCATGATGCAATAAGAAATCTGGAAAAATCTTATACAACAGAACATAAATTTTAATCCAAACACAAATGTAACATCGCAGACCTCCAGAAGCAATAGACTTCACATGCATCTAGTTGGATGGCCATAATAAAGTATTATTTAGTTAGGAATCAATGTGAACACTCAATTTTAAGGAAATTCAGAAAAATACAAACTTTTCATCATAAGAATTTCTGAGTCTTCACCATGTATAGAAGAAGTAGCTCAGAGCTAGTCTGAAGTGGTCTTCATTTTTTTGGTACCTCCACAGTTAAGGTTAACTCTTTCTCTTTCATTCCTCCCAGCACCAAAATGACAACTCCATATTAATTTTCTAAAAACACTAACAATGAGCATCTTTTCCTTAAAAAAAAAAACTTCCTAAATTTAAAGAGACAATTGGACTGGGCTTTCAAACAAATAGCAGCAGGAACAATAGGCTAGTGGTGTTGCCAGTCCTTGATCAAGCAAAGCATGCTCATTGACAGTCCTCATAACAAGACTCTTAACTAGTCTGGCAAGAGACAATCAGTCCAGCTTCAAAGAAAACTGTCTCCCACTTCCATAGGCTAAAGGGTAGGTTGATTATGTTCGATACAATCTCTTTTCACTTGGTACCATATTAAAATAATGGTGCTTTTTTTTTTTTGCTTGCAGTGAACATCACCTATTCTTTAACTTTTCAGAATAAACTGTAGGCCAGCACAGGTTGTATAGAATACATTTATGATTTGTTCTTCCATTAGTAGGAAGACTAATTTTGTAAAAATAAGAATGTGGCACTAGAAAACACTCAGCAACTGACTAGAAGCAAGAAGGACAAGCTAGAAGCAAGCTTTGTAGGGAGTCCAGAGGAGGGCCATGAAGATGATCAGAGGGCTGGAGCACCCCCCTTATGAAGACAGGCTGAAGGAATTGGGGCTGTTCAGCCTGGAGAAGAGGAGGCTCAGGGGGGACCTCATAGTAGCTTCTCAAGACCTGAAGGGGGCCTACAGACAGGCAGGGGTAGGACTTTTTAATAGTATGGTAGGACTAGGAATTGGAAGAGAGTAGATTTAGGCTGGAGATAAGAAAGAAGTTCTTTACTGTGAGGGTGGTGAAACACTGGAAGAGGTTGCCCAGTGGATGCCCCATCCCTGGAGGTGTTTAAGGCTAGGCTGGATGAGGCACTAAGCAACCCAATCTAGTGGGAGGTATCAGGGCCCATGGACAGGAGGTTGGAACTAGATGATCTTTAAGGTTCCTTCCAACCCAAACCATTCTATGATTCTATGACTAACCTATCTGCCTTTTGTAATTCTTCCTCAACACATCTCAAGCCATTGATATACCTATAAAACAGACAGTAGAATTAACTCTCAATTATAGATAACAAAGGTGTTGGGATAGTCCACACAAAAATGCCAAAGATTAAAAATGCAATGAGAAGATAGTGGGGATAAGTTAGAGATACAATTGACTGAAATAAAATACAGTTTTGGTCTAAAGAGATAGTAAGGACATAGTTAGTTCTCTGTGCATTGACTGCATTTTCCATCTTCAGTTCAACAAGAGATGCAACATCAACAGGAAATTTAGACATTCAGCAACAAAAGGCCCCATGGCTTTGAGGGGAGCCTACCTCTCCATTCCACCCAATGGACATGCCCTCTTTGCTCTCTCATGCACCCAAGAGTTGTCAGGTAAACACATTTCCCCCTTAACCTGCCAGCTTCCTAGTTTGACCCCAGAACCAGGGATTTCCGAGGTCCTCCTGCCCACGGCAGTACTGATGCAACTAGAGCATTCTCCATTGGAAAGCAGCAGCCTTCCTGGCAAAAGGATGCCTGGCAGCCTGAACACTGAATCACATGGCAGTCACTCTCAGAAATGTACTGTGTGTGGTTTTGGTTACATTCAGGACATCATGAAAACATGGTGGTAACAGGCAGAATAAGTATCCTCCATTGAATTTCCTACCAGAGTACAAATTCACAGACAAAGTTTACATGAAAGAATTTAAATTCAAAAATGTAATAGGGAGAAAGGAAAGGGCCTCTCAACAATATTTTCCAGTCATTATTTAAGATTTGGCTAGAGTAGAAGAGATGCAAGCCTTTTGTCCTCCATCCAAAATCCTACAAAAATAAAAGGAATTTAATTCTAGCTCCTTTGGTTAGGCATGCTTTATTTCTAACCCTCTTACCTATTTAATCTTTTCTTGGGACTGCACAAAGAGCTACAACAGCTCATGCAAGACACTAATCTCCACAAGGAATGCAGATATAATAAAAATAAGGATATAATAAAAAAATAAGGATGAATTCAGGACAAACAATGGTCACAAGGTATTTGTAGAAATTAAACACACCATCCTGTTTCCTACAAGCTGCTTTCACACAATGTCTGTTTTCAGAGGATTAGAGCTGGATAGTGGAAAACTACTAGTTGTTTTGATTTGTTTAAGCCATTGGGGGGTGGGTTATTTTTTTCTTTTCCAAGATGCAAAGCAGACGAAGAAATGGTAATATTAGAAACCTGACATTTTGCACTCACTTCTGCTTGCATAACCATATGCTTTCATACCAATGGGATTCCTTTGATGATTATGATGATGTTTCTCTTTTGCATGATTTTACTTAAAGGTTTTTCCTACAGCCTCAAGACCTAACATCATGCAAAACAGAGGAGCACCCTCCAAGTTCTATGGCACACTTAATTAGTACAAAATTCTTAAGATCTCCCTCTGTACCACTTCCTTTTTGTCAAGAGACAATCGTAGAATTATAGAATAGCTTGGGTTGGAAGGGACCTCAAAGATCATCGAGTTCCAGCCCCCCTGCCATAGGCAGGGACTATAATGCTTATAAGTTTTAAAACATATGCCACCTACTAAAAATAGCAATCTGATCTTTGAAACATTTGTTGCATGTAGTCATCACACTTTCTCAGAAAAACTAAGAGAACTTACCCTCATCTGTAGGGTTGAACCCACAGATATCACAGATACATCGAACCCACTTATTCATCTCCTCCTCACTGTCTGCTACCAAATAAAAAACTCTGTCTATAGTGTTGATATCAAAGATGTAACTGTTTTCAAACTCTTTTTTGTTGAACGTTAATCCAGCATCCACTTGTTGACACAAATTTAAGTCAATAATACGGATGGGCTTCTTGGCATGGTCATTTTTGTAGTACTCCAATACATCTGGATCTCCTGTTAAACGGCCGCTGCGAAGCACAAACCATCTCCTCTTCCATGCCTGAAAATTGGAGAGAGAAAAAGAAAGAGAAAAATTAGAAAGAAGAAATCAGACTTCATGACTTTTGTGTATGGTTTCAACCTGGGTAATAATTAGTTTGATTAAGATATCACAAACCAGATACCTACATTTAACACAAATTGTTAATGCAGTGGACTGGAAGATGAGTTCATTTGTATTTTAAAGGTTTCTTTTTTCTGTATTTCAGCTTGGTTTTTAAGTAGACATATAATGAAATCATTGTTCACATGAGAAAGGTCAAATGCAGTAAAGAAAAAAGGGGGGGAGGAAACTCAGTGAAAAGGCACACACAAAAAAACTTATGAAGGAAGCTGACTTAGGCAAGGGAAAGACAAAATAAAATCTATCTTTAAGTTCTCCACATTATCTCATTTCCAATATCTGATACTTTTTAACACTTAATTTTTCACTGATACTTCACAAAAGCAACTCACATTTAAAGAACAGGCAATGCTCACATTGCATGCTTACTTCAGTGTTCTCACCTCAGTATTATGAGGTTCTGCACTCAGAACCTCATAATACTTCTACAAACATATGTCTTACAGAATAACAGCCACATTATTAATCTGGAAACTGTTGAGAGAGACAGGGATGGAGACAATGACCAAATGTTATAGTTGTACCACATAAAAACAGTCACTGTGGAAGGTACTTCCACAGAAGAAAATAATTTCTCAATGGGATCTCATGCTTGTTATGCCACCCTTCCTATTGCTGCAGATAAAAAGAAACCCTGAGACAGGAGACCCCGTCCCTGGAGACATTCAAGGCCAGGCTTGCTGAGGCTCTGAGTAACCTGATCTAGTACAAGAGGTCCCTGCTCACTGCAGTGGGATTGGACTAGATGGTCTTTGAAGGTTCCTTCCCACCCAGCACATTCAATGCCTCTAAACTGGTCCAAAAGAAAAGCACTTCAGAAATATCTCAATTTCCAGCTAATCCTCAGCTGCCTCTCAATTCTGTGGGCCTACATCACCTGGCATAATTCTCACCAAAGATGCTAACACAAACTAAGAAAACAAGGTTTACATACAACTGTCCTGGTGTTACCAACAGCATCTTTATGGCCCCACTTACCTACATTTTGGTAAGACAGCATCCTAGATTAGCAGCTTCCTTATACACAAATGACAGGATAATGGGCACAGCAGAAAAAAATTAGCATACTACCATTGCCCACTAGCAGAGTTGCATGGCATCTGCACTTGGAAATCTGAAACTAGGGCTTGGACACATCACTGTTTTGTCCATATGATTTTACACTTCACAGCCAAGCTGGAGACCAAGGCATATCAATGCAGTAGCCAAGCCATTGCCTGTTACATGGCAGCCTTGCATCATGCCCCAAGGCACTCCACTTAAAACTTCTTTAGACTATTCGAACAAGGTCAACAGCAAGTCTTTTGGAAGGGTTAAAAAAAACCAAAACCACATACATTTCAAAGAAACAACAGGTGAGTTCTTTTGACCAGCCCTGGCTGCACGCTAACCAAGGAAAGGAATGGAATCAATAAAGATGGTCCCAGAAGAGGTCAAGATGCGTGATAACATTTATCCATGGCAACATAGCTTTGAAAACAGTTAATATGTTTCTCACTACATACTTGGAAAACATTGAGATGCATTTTCTTGGGGCACAAGAGCATTTCCATTCTATTTTTATGTATCTGCTACCTTTGAACAACCTAGTGGAGGGAAGACATAAAGGACAGAGAGCAACAACTGCACAGTCATCTTCCACCTCCAAACCAGCATTGTCAGCTTTGCACTAGAGACTCACAAAATTCTCATTGCCAAATGGGCATGCCTTTTTCAGATATCAAGCTTTGGAAACCATTATGAAAAAATAATATAGAAAGCAGGAGAAAGGAAAATGTCAGACAACTTAACTAAGGCTTGAGATCTATTCTTCAACTGCTAAGCCTCTAAAAGGTACTAAAGATAACTTTTAGACTTTAAAATCATGATTTTATTGTAGTCATGAATGCAGCATCTGCCTTCAAATGCTGAACTATGTGAATCAAGTCTAGTCTTAAGCAACTAACTCCACAGGAGTAGTAAGTAAAACACGGAAGTAGAAGATGGAACAGACTAAACCCCTTCAAGTTAGATTTCAAATGTATACATCTTCTAAGCACCATAGCTGATAGGCACTCTTTAACAGCCACCCAAAAAAACACTGGCAAAATCTCTTTTGTTTCCTGTTTCCAAATCAAGTGACAGCTTAGATGATGGGATAACAGGAAACCTCAGTATCGGAAACTCTCTCCCCTCTCCAGACAAGGTCGATCACTGATAACTGTTACAAATCAAATTGCAAAACAACTTTTGCTTCAGAAACTAGCTTTATCTTTAACCTCACCCTACATTTATTCTGATGAAGTTTCCAAAGCTTGGGTCAAGAGGAAAGAAATTAGTGATAGGAGAGGGACAAGAGCAATTGAGAAGCAGGATAAATTTTGCTTCAAAAAATCCCTGATAAATCAAGCCTCTTTCTGAAGTTTATTTCTAGTACTGTGTTGAGGACTGAAAGATTCCCATTGATCGTGATAATCTCTGTTGAGCATTAATGAGTAAATAGGACACTTAGATTTAAAATTCAGAAAATCAAACAGCTAAATGGAATTCACTTTCAGCCCTTCAGGCTACAGAATAGCAAATATAAAATAGTTAAGATGCTGAATTCAGCCTACTAGCACCTGCTACTATTTTTGAAGAGTTTTCACATGGTGCATATGTGAATGTTTATTTCAGTCATATAATGAGTCACACTCACTGAAACTGGCACAAATTATATTAAAAAACAAAAACAATTCCATAAATTACACACTAATAAGGCAGATACAAAGGTTCTCTGGATTACAGTACAAAGCACAATTTAGCAGCAGAATAATGCTTAAAGCTAGACTAGCGAACTGACATCAGCACCCTTGCTAATCATAGTACAAAAGCTCCTCTATATTTTGTCAAAGTGCAAAATGAACCCACATAAATCACTCTTTGTTATTTGAAAATATCTGGGATTCTTAAAGCTTGATCTATTTTTAACATTTCAGTGTTTGCCACTGTAATGTAAGCTGTACGCTGCCTCACTGCAGTACAGAATACTGTGCTGTGTGCGTAAGGAAGAGAGCTTCTTCAGCAATGGCTTTCCAAGAAGACTGATGAGTCTGCACATGTGCAAATACGCATTTATGCAAATTTAATCTTTTTTTGTTATTTTAACTCTTTGGACTCTCTTGCGTGAAAATTTTGCATTTTCTTTTACAGAGCACATTGCAGTCCATTTCTTATCATCACCAAAAAGATGCAAATGCTTTAAGTCACAGGGAAATTAAAGGGAGTATGATGTGATGCTACAGATGTTATCAGCCACATGTTATCAAACACTGGTTTTCTGTGCTAAGTCAAGCGCATAAAGTTCAAAAAGTCAAAAAACAGCCAGTATGGGGTTTAAAGATTTTGTCCTGATATCAATATTGTTTAATTTTGGGAAGATATTTGAGCAAATAGAGGAAAGGTGGTTTTGCTTAAATGAAAGTTACTTTTCACATATATGAAATGTGTGCTATCAATATAAACAGGGTTTTTAAAATACTTTTAATAAATACACCAATGTCTGGTTACAAAGTACTGCATATAGATCAAATACCTATTTCAGAAGTAAAACTGCTGTTCCTAAAAGAAGTGCAGTACAGTAAACATCATGGGAATCAAGATCACCAAAAGCCTGTGTAAGCTTGGCAAATTACAAAACAAGGTTTCAATGAGGTTTGCTGCTTTTGCTTCAGACTAAGAAGGGCCCTTGTGTGCCTTTCAGCTTGTTTTCTCCTTTGAGCTGCAAAGCATATCAGCTGGTCTAACATAGGACATCATCAGCATTGCCAAACATTGTCCCATTTGGATCATAAGACTATCCTATCATGAGACCATCATAACTATAGAAACCAGCTTTTTGCTTGGTTTTGAGATTGTCTGAAATGTGACAAGCTGCTCACCCACACAGCCTCAAATGATCAAAGGAACAGTGCAATTGTCTTTTTCACACAGTGTTCTGACTAGGTTACAAAGGCAAACCCAAGAAATTCCTAGGGTTAGTACTTCCACTAATATATGTGCAAACTACTGATTTAAAAGCAAGTGAATCTGCTGAGAAATTGTCAGAAAGCATCATTTAGCAGTGTTTAGAGGGCTCTTTTTGTTGAAAGACTGTAGCTAAAACTGCAAGCAGAACACAGGATACACAATACAATATCTGTATAAGCAGAAAGAAGCTGAAGTTGCACCCCTCTTGATATTTTCATTTGTGGATTTTAAATTTTTTTTTTCACTAGCCATGTATATTTGGAATGTATCACATTCAGCAGCTGATCATAGTTTAAAGATGTAGGAGACGGGATGAATGAGTGAAGTGGAGAGGGAAAGGAAAGAGAAAAGGGCAGGAAAGAGTTGGTCATCAAAAGGATTTAACCTTCCCTTTGGATCCCCTCAAGCTGTTGCTCAAGAGGCCAAAATAATTACAATTTTGAAATAATTTTTATATAAAAGCTTAAGAATGTGAAATCAAAGAAAAAAACTTTTTCTGACCAAATTTTTACAGCATTTGCTCTCATAAAGTTACTGTTTACTGAAAAACTGGTCAATTCTTCTTTGGTCTGCTAAGTATTACTACCCACAATCCTCATATCATTTAAAACTGATTTTTCTCTCATAGTACATTTACCAGTTTTTTGTCTCCTCTTGGATAGCATCCAGTCAAAAACACCCTGCAAAATTTTTAACTGCAGAGCCAAAGAGGGCATCAGTTACTTTCCACTCCAGCAATATCACCAATAAATCTTTTCCCCATGTATGACCAGTAGACCCAGGAACAAAATTACAAATCCCAGACGTTCCCTCTCATCTCTCAAGTGCACAGACATTTATGTTTGAGTTTTAACCTCTGTACTCCACAACAAGCACTTTAAAAGGGTAGTATTTGGCATCCTCTTTTACCAGAGAAATTTACCAGGAGTTGGAAGAAAGAATGACTAACCCAGGGAGACAGGGAAGGATGCAAAAAAGCACATGATCTTTTACAAACACATAAGAAAACATTTCCTTGCTCAAAAAGAACTTATACATACAGTCGTGTGAACCAGAGATAAGCAAGATAGTCCAAAGTCACTTCAGAAGGCTCTCCTAAATATTAAAGTCTTGAGTCTACTGTTGAGGTCTACTCATCTGTCTGCCAGGATCAAGATTTTATGCCCTTTCCTCACATCTTTTTCATCCCTCCCTCCCCCCTCTACTTCTTTTCCAGTACAAAAGGTGAAATTACTCCATATCTTTGACAAACATCAGGAAGAATGATTTAAAACAGGAGAATTTGAGTATTTCTTCTCCTTTTTGCCTCCACATTTCTAGTGTGCCTGTGTTTTCTTCATCGTAGGAGCCAAAAGTTGACTCCTGCATTAGACCACTGCATCCCATTAGAAACTCAAAAGAGATAAAAACAAGTGTTACTTCACATCATGCTTTGTTTTAAATTCTGTTGGTAGCAGACATAGGCCAGTAACTACTATCACTGATGAGCTTCATCCCACAAAGCACGTATTCAGAGAACTGCCAGGAAGCGGCTAAGAGAGGTCACATTAGGTGATGATACTTAAAGTGCAGAACCTTACTTTTCCCACTTGCTACTCTTCAGGCTTTCAGAACTAAACCCTACATGATGAAATTTCAAAATTTCAGCTGACATTTTCCCTGAGGAATAAACACTTGCATATTTCTACATGGAAGTTAAGGAATGTTTTTCAGAAAGCAGTTTCTGATAATTTTTGAAAAACTTTTGTTTTGTTTTTTAAAGGCCATATAATGAGCACCAGAACTGATGAATATGTAATTATTAGTTACTTCTGAAAACCACTGTCAAAACACCTACTGGCAACTGCTATCTTCTTCTCTAAAAATAATCCCCCTTTTTTTTTCTTGAAACATGACACAGAACATCCACATTGAGCACAGAAAAGCATGTTTCATTGTATCTTAATCCTATCAGCAGAAACTGCATTTCCACAACTTGACAACAGTCCAAACCTCCAACTTTTAGAAGCACTAAATACTAAAAAGTGTAAACAGTTGGCTGCGAAATAATGTGGTACAAGGAAAATGCTGGATACATTATGACTTTCTTTAAATACTTAAGACTTGTTTTCCAGGAAGCACCATCTTTTGTCAGTGAGCAAAATAAGGAAAAAACAGTCTCAGTGGAAGTTTCCACTCTCCTGGCCATCATCCTGATCATCTGTTCCGAATGCACACGAGGCCAAAATTTCCTGTTTTCAAACTATTGTCACCATTTTCTAGTCTTGTGCTGTTGATTCTAACTTTAGCTTGTTAAGTAAACAAAAGAAAACACTGAAAATATACTAGAGCAATGCTTCCCCACAGCTTTACCATGAGTGCTGAAACTGATGTTTCAGCATGTAAACCAGTCTCACAGCTTTACACAACTTATCAAAAAAGGTACAAAATAGAATTCAGACAATGCAGCACTAACTCCTGCTACATTTTGAGAGACAAAACCTAAATTAATATTTTCATAGCCCTTTCCATTTTGCTTGGGGGTTCTTTCCTCTTATTTTCAATAAAAATAGTTTTACAGCAATTCCAAGTTTCACTGTGCAGCCAGGTCTGTATTATCTAATTCACATTAAACCAATACTTCTTATGACAAGTAGCCCCAGTCGCTTCAAGAAATACTTACTTTTCTGCACCATGTCAGAATTTTTCTGATGGCAAGAACAAATTTCTCTCTGCCACACTCCTGCATGCCAGATAATTATCATCATCTCTTCACCAAAGGAGTGATTCACAGAGCAAGCTATACAGAGCAACAAAGCCAGAGATCTGCAGCAGAGCCAAGACCTGAGCCTTCTTTTCATTGTCTCCAGGTCAGAGTCAATGACCAGACAAATATTTCCTCCATCTTCCTAAGTCACCTTACCCACTTCTTGTGCCTATAAATATTCTGTCATTTCTGATCACTTGCAAACTCACCTTATCACTTCAAGCTATTCCACTTCACACCACCCACCCGATGTGGCTAAGATGTAGTCCCATAACAGCCTCAACAGTAGCATGTATCCTGTTCCAGATATTAGCTTTGCATCTCTTCTCATTGCTTTTTCAGCAATGAAAACATAGCATTTGTCATGAAAATATGGTGCAACGCTTGTCACAAACGAAGTATAGCTGTTGCAAGTCCCTTACCCACACGCATACATGGTTTGCTGCTCTGTCTCTCAAGGCATTTCAAAAATTTGATCTTTTCCCCTCTGATCACAAGCATGTTCTGATCGCCTCCCTCTGTAGCCTTCTCTATATCACTCCAATTCACACTCCAATACCACAATCTTCCTTCTCTCACTCTGATCACAACACCATTTATACCCTTGATTTATTGCAGCTTTGAGCTTCTCTCTTTTCTTCTTCCCATGAAATTTAATACACTTACTTGACTCTCTCCCTCTTGCAAGTCATCTCCTATTGCCTCGTTCTACCAATAATGCTCATTTGGGTTAATTTTTCCTTCTCTCTCATCTCTCAACTATCTCCAACTACTGAAGGCTCCCTTAATCAATAAGCAAGGGCACGACATCTCCTTCCTTAGGATTCCTCGTGAAGATCAATTTCTGTGATAGTATCTACGAACACCCAATCAGATTACTATTTGGCTTCACATCACATGGGTTTATTTAAAAAGTAGTATTTTAGTTTAATCATCACACAAAGGTTTGTTGTTGTTTTTTTTTAAAGTGGCTTCAGTCTTTTCATCAGCTCTTAATTAAAAGTCATTTCCGCCTCCTCCTCAAAGTCTTAATCTCAGAAAACAAAAATTCAGGGTTTTTTTTTAAAAGTAGGGTTTTTTTTAAAGTGTCTGTACATTATCTCTCACAAGGATTACCACAGGGCTAACAAAGACCCCCTAAAAAAGACAAGTCAGAGATGACACCAGCATCCTGTTAGACTTCAGTTCCACAAACCAGAGGCTCATGGGTACACATGATGACAAGTTGCATGAGAGCAATGCACAAGAAAATTTTAAAATTTAGGATTTATAAAGATGCAACAAATGTAGAACTGAAAGGTCAAACCTACACTTTAGTGATAGCAATGGCTGCTTTCACACTAATGGCCAGGGATGTAATGTTCCACCATACATTTTGGGCTATTAATTTCTTATTTCCTAGCAGTGTTTGTAACAAGGTATGAAAAACACCCTTTTATCCAGATCACAAGACCAGAGCTTTTCATACTATTTTGTAGAGAATAATTTTTCCCTTTTTCTTTTTTTTAAATACTTACTTGCCTGTGTAGAAATCTATCCTGCAATTCCCAATGCTATTTTTGATCATTCAAAGAACACTGCAGTTTCATCAAACAAAGACATACATGTGCTTTACTGCTTCATGTTCCATGTTTGCATCATCCAAACATGCTCATATGCTGCATGGAAGAAAGAGATTCCTCTAGATGACAACAGAGGCCAGGTATTCTGCACATTGGTTCTTCAAACCAAGCCGTCATAGGTTTAAATACTGTTTTGTATTCTCCATAATGGAAAGGGAATTTAAGGTACAGTAGAATACAGAGAATGATAAATTAAGGGGGATTTAGCAATGAATTAAGGAGGATGATGCAAAGATAACTTATAATTTCTGTAAATTGCCTCCCAACTAACTAGCTTGGTTTCAGCTACTAGTTGCATGCATGATGATAAAAGCCCCTACACATCCATTTAACACACAGAAAAGTCTCCAAAGGAAATTCCAGACAGCCTTTTAAATAATTCCTACAAATTAAACTTAGGACATGTAGACACTCTGTCCTTAGCCACTCCTTCTGAGAGCAAGGCACATGCACTACATGACATTTTTACAAAACAAACATCTATAGAGCAAAGCACAAGATTCTTTTTGTAGATGAGCTGGCCGCTGTCAGAGCAATGAAAGGATTGATACTTAATTCAAGCCGTTTTACTCAGGCGTAGTAAAGGGAGAGCTAAAGGAAATCTATTGTTCTGCCATGGTAAGACAATCAACAGAGTACTTCTTCAGTACCATGAGGCATTGCAAAGAATTTCTTGTTCCAGGGAAGGGGAAGAATTAGGAAGGGCATGCTCAGTGTTTATATTGTAGGAACAAAAGTATTAGTTTTTCCATTAAAATTGTGCGTGAATCAAGTGTGCAGACAAGGCAAGAAGAAAAGTACATACTAAGGAAAAGCCACTTAGGTAAAGTAAAACTTACCACAGTGTCTGATATATACATTCTTCTTACTTTAAGTGACTGAGAATAATCACTAGCTACCTCTACAGAGTTTTTTTTCTGAATAGAACTATCTGAGGGATTTATTTCAATACAAGCAAGGGCAATTCAAAACTACTTGCAAGACATTATGATACAGAAATTGCCCTTAGTATACTAGTTAAGCTCAGTTTCTATTATAATAAAAATATTGGTTTTATAACAATATACTTCCAGATTCAAATTACCCCCTGGCAGTAACAAAATGGTTAAGAAATTTACCAAATTTAACTCCATACCAGCATACTTGAAAATTAGGATGCTTCAGTGTAATTGAGTAGCTCACAAAAAATGCTCCTCTTGCTCTCATCAATTCAAGCAGAAGTTTCCTATCATTCCTAGACTATAACAGTATCATCACATCATATATTACCAGGATCAACACCTTTGTGAAATTTAACCACCCCAACCAATTAAATTATCTTTTTTTCCCCCACTTACCACCACCCCAGAGTAACCTTTTAAATCAAGATTTGTTCTGAAACCAAAGCCTTCAGATGGTGTGGCTATAACTGCTTACTACAAAGGCTGTGCTGCCCAGCCGGAGGAACCGGAGCGCCAGGACCAAGCCCAGGTTATAGCCAGCGTCTGCTTACAGCAAGTGGCCACAAGCCGCCCTGTTGGCAAAAGTGAAATGCTTGCACCAGGGTTTTAACAGCCAAGGAGTTATAGATGGTTCTTGAATAATGATACAAATATTAAGATAAACTAAGCGTTTCAGAGGGTTGCATTAACACACCTACACATGCCCACGTATGCCTGCAACACCCACTTCTACTTGCACTTTGTGGGATAAAACTTCTCTTTCTTTTTTTTTTGAGTTTGTGATACAACGGATCAAACAGGTAGAGGCTTTGGATTGTGATTCAGGAACAGAATTTACCAAATCAACCTGTAAATTGAAACACAAGCTACACCTCTTCTTGAATAAAAACAATTTTTCCAGCAAAAAGATAACACACTTTAAGGAAGCCCCCTTCATTCTCCATATACCCAAATTACAATCCAAAAAAAGTAAACAACACTGAGAACACATTTTTTTCCTAGTTTACCTTGAGAATCGTTTTTTTCTAGTTTACCTCTTCGAGTCTTCAGAAAATTTAAGCAATGTCCTGGCCATTTCTGTAGTTGTGTCTACCCTAAAATAAGCAAAGCTTTCTTTTTCCTGCCAGTTTCCCACCTCCCTCTACACCACCCTATCCTCATAACCTTTGACCAACAGGAAGCAGACACAATGGACTGAAAATAACAGCAATTGTGAGATCTCAAATGATTTAATATGTGAGGGGTGGGCTTAAGGTTTGAAAACTTCCCTTGCCTTGGTTTTTCAACAGTTTTTTAAAAACATTATCTTTAAAGACTTACATTTTTTCAAGAGGATGAATGATGATAAAAAACTATGAAACACTAAGAGCAGAGAGGTACAAATTCTCACAAGTACTAAGTTGCATGTAAGTCATAGTCATTAGCATACTATATGCAATGAACTTAATTTTCTGACTGTGTAAAGTGCAGCAGTAGAAACTTTTTACAGCACTCTATCTTCTTCTGTTATTTTTTGTTCAGGTTTTTTTGTCAAATATTTTTCTTTATCTGAGCTTCTAGATCAGCAGTAGGTATAACTTCATGTCTTATTAACAGGACATTCTAGTAAGTACTGTAACCAGTTGTCCATTTAAACACAGTAGTTTAAATTATTTTAAAAAAATTAGTGATAGAAAAAACATAGAAGACTTTGCTAACACAGAAAATATCTTTGCTAATTCTAAGTACCTGAAATGCACTTTGCCTTGGGTTGTGGAAGGAACTATTTTCTCCTTACATGAAAACCCAAGCAATGACCCCATAAATATCTTCATTACCAGTAAACAAATCATGTGCTTTAAATTCTACTGATATTTTGGAATGAACACCTGAGGGTTACAGATTCCAAAGTCCATAAA
The DNA here is from genome assembly GCA_013400935.1 of Turnix velox. Taxonomy (NCBI): domain Eukaryota; kingdom Metazoa; phylum Chordata; class Aves; order Charadriiformes; family Turnicidae; genus Turnix; species Turnix velox. The sequence goes on along the minus strand of VZTY01006779.1, from coordinate 30,621 downwards.
GGCAATTGAAGCATTCCTCTTTATTAGTTTTAAAGTTTTTTGCACCCCTAGTAACAGCTGATCATTGTTTTGCAAGCCTGCAGTCAAGGCCTCGGTGATCCCACCCCAGAGCCCATAGGTTCCTCCTTTGTGGTTACACCACAACACATATGGGTCAAAATGACAGGAGCAGAATGAATTCGCTCAGATAGAGACTCATCTCTCTTCTAGGAGCTGTACTGTGTTTTCTGGAGAGGGAAATAAAGAGTGTAATTTTTGCACAGACTCATTGCCTTGAACAAAAGGCAACTAAATCAAAGGCTTCTCCTCAGTCACAAATACTGGTAACATCCTTTGTCTTGTAAAGGCCAAGAACAATTCCAAGCAGGGAATATTGCAGTGGAATAGTTAAAAGCATGATGAAATGCAAAGTCATACCAACATAATTTTGAGTATTTTTGCCACCCCACACTCTCACTTCACCAAGTGTTCCCCTCTACTGCATACAGAGCCATTTTTATCATGGAATTACACTAGAAATATTCTTTTCTTGACAGGAAAAGTAAAGTGTCTGCAGGAAAGACTGGACTGAGCTTGTCAATGTAGTATTTCATTAAGCTACAGAGAAGCTACAGAGAAGCTTTTCTAATGATACATTCCAGAACAAATATAACATAGTACACAGTAGCAAACTATTGATCATCACAGTAGAAGCCACCACAGACAAGTTATAATGGTAGCTTGAAGCAAAAATGGCTCAAGGAGAATACAAGGTTCTCTGCAAGCCTGCAGTTTAAGAGTCCCTTGAAACCACTTTGTCTGCTAATAGGATCCTCCTTTTCCCTTCCCCCATTTTAAGACACAACTTGATGCCATCACACCAAGGAATAACAGAGAAAGGATATCCTGGCTAGATTTTCCATTATACAGATCAAATCATCAATCCAGAGAGGACTTTGCTTATACATGGGATAAAAAGAAGATGCTTCCAACTGATAAACCCTGAGAGGAAACAAGGTTGGCTCCAGGACTATTTTTAAGTAGTTAGCATTAGCACAATGGCCTAAAATTAATGGCCAGCCCCTAGGGTCCATGAAATCTTTATTAACCCAAAAACAAAAAAATTAAGGAGTTAGCATATTTGAGAAAGGAAAATAACCAAACAAAACACGAGAAGTAGAAGATGGCAGACAAACATGCCTTCCAGAACAACTTTGAATTGTTTGTGTTCCTAGTTTCACTAAGTGAACAAATGGGAGGCTTTGTGTTGTTTTCTCTAAAAATGAAGCATTTTCTTTCAACAATTGCTGTGACAAATCTTAGTTAGCGGTTCTTGTAATTTTGACTACTGCTCTTTTGTTGTAACTATCATGTGCCAAAAAGTAAGTAAATACAGAAAAATATCTTTATGTACTGTATCATGAAAGAAGGAACTTGTTTCTCAGCCCTGATTCCCGAGGCCAGCCACCACAGCTGTGCTGCAGCTTCCAGCTGAACAGTCCCCTGCATCTCACCACCTAATAGACAAAGGGCATTTAGTTTTCCAAACAGCCGGTGTTTCATGTTTCACAAAGTTAAGGGCGTTTCACATCTAAGGCTTCATCTGAGTACAGTAAGAAAAGTCATCCTTTGTGCATTCAGGCAGATGATGAATACAAACATCTTTGGTATCATCTAATCATAAATAATTTAAACAGCTTCATTTCACCGTGAAAATCCAATTCTCGTGCCAGGAATTTTTTTGGATAAAGAACAAGATGAAGCTAGGATCCCCCTTGCAATCTAGGAAATGCCTAGAAACTCAAGATATTTTAAATATCACCATTCATCACCACCTTTTAGTGCTAAGAAGGATTTCCTCCTATAAGCATTTTATCCTTTTGGAGGCTTTTGTTGTTGTTGTTTTTAATAACAACATCCTTCTAATGAGTAACTAAGAGAATCACAGAAAATACAAACTGACTGGAATTTCTGATCTCAAACCATTCCTGTCCTCCTCTGTGCTGCTTGCTCAGTACAATGAGATTGCTCAGGTCTTCATTCGTATTAGAAATACAGAAAAACATCAAAAATGGACTAAAAAAAATAATCTGTCATCAAACTCAGAACACTGCAGTGAGAATTTAAACCACATCAGACTTCTATTACTTATTTGTGAGTTTTAAGCAGATTCAAGTTTTACAGCCCTTTTACCATATCTGGCTTGCAGAGTACTTCACTTTCGCTCAGATAGCACTTCAACGTGAAAAGCAAGTACTGCTTTTTTCACCTTTTTGTGAGAGTTTCATAACTGGTTTAATTTACTATAAAATTTTTTCAATTTTTAACTTACAGGCCACAAAGTCACTCTAAAACTGGATGCCTTCTTACTTAATTTATTGGCTCACCATGCACCTAAACATCATCTACTTTGTTTACTGGCTGGAAGTTCTTACTACTGCCAGAACTTCAGGAACAATGTAACTATGGAAAGGGGAAAACATGTTTTTCTACATTTTGTTTGTCATTTAACAGAATTATAAGGTACACAAGTACCAATTTGAAAATATTTTTAATAGCTGGTAACCTCAAATGGACAAAACAACCTACCTCAGCAGGTAGGTTGAACTCATAACTTAACTCTTTTCATTCTGGAGCTATTCATGAATAATGACAATTGCACAGTTCGCTATTGCACTGGTTATTTTTCGAATATCTATATCATAATGACACTGGAAAAGCATATTCTATTTCTGAAGATGTCCATTTTTTAAACCATAAAATGGGAAGAGAAAGAGAATGTAAATAGCTCCTCCAAGCAATGCTCAGCTGACCTTCACATTTGAGTATGTTGGTTTTGCCTTTGCTCCAAGCCTCTTCCTTCCAGAAAGCCTCAGAGCTGAAGCTACTTATTTCCCAATGCATATCATGACAGAAGAACTGGTAAAATCAATAACAACAATGTCAAACTGTAATTTTAGAAACCACTGATGTAGAATGATTGTATCTCCACCATCACCAACTGTGAAGACAAGACACCTATGAATGTCATAGATTTGTACCACTGCAGTCAGCTCCCTATCAGGCAGGTGCCACTTCACTGAAGGTACTAAGTGATTTGAGTGCACTTGTTTTTCTTGATAGGCAGGAAGGCCATAGCCTGTGAGACATGCAAACAAATGCAGTCCCATTTTTGATAGCAGGCTGATGTGCCAAAGTGTCAGGAATGACAATTCTTACTCTCCATAATAACATTTTCCATAAAAAAATAAGACAGACTTCGGCACATTTTTGAGATTTTACTAAAGCAAAATGTATCACTGCACAGTGAAGATCAGAAGAATTTGATGAAGGGATGATAGCAGAGAATGTTCAAATTTCTGTATGACTTCATTTTGGTTCAAAAATATGCATTGTTTTCCCTCCCTCCCCAAAACTATGAAAACGTGAGACCCCAAAGCATGTTTAAGAGTCTAAATAGTACTAGAACCACTTAAATCAGCTACTGATGGACATCATCCAAACTGCTCCAATCCAGAGGAAAATTATTTTGATGACCAAAGTTACTGAATCACGGCTACATTGAAGAGCACTTGGACCAAGGTCTTGGCACCTTAACCAAAATAAGCTGATTAATCCATTTGTTAGTCATCTTCTGACTAATAAACAAATACAACCAAGATCAACTGTGTGCTTTCTGCCCCTTGCAATTCTGTTCAAATATTGCAATAAAAGCATAGGGTAGAACACTTGAATAGTTTTCTGTACTATGAATATCCTTCCACACAGTTGCAGGGATAGATGATTTTCTGCAATAGTGCATGCTTGAACTAAACATCCAAATTAAACACTTCCTGCCTGAGAAATGCGATGACATCATGTGATGCTATTTGGAGGGAAAGCTATAGCTGAACTTCTCCAAGCATCTAAAAAGTATCACATCACACCAACAGAAATGATAGAATTCCCACAGAACATGAGAGAAGGTTCAGTGATTTTTATCAGACACAACAGGAATGAGCTGAAAGGGTAGAGATGCACACACAGATGCCTGCTTTCTCTTTGATTCACAATATTTAGCTTGTTATTTTCAACCCAGGTTAAACAAATTGGTGTTATGATACTATTGTCAGGCTAGATGTATAAGCACGCTCACAAGAAGTTGAAGCCAGGCCAGCCAGCTTAACAAACAGATTACAAAAGAAACTGCAAAGAGGTAAAACACAAGCTGCTGCTCAGGTTCACCCGCTGGTCTGTTATTCAGAGGGAGCAGGGGGTGGGAAGGAAGAAAACAGTGCAGAACAACAGTGGAGCAAAGTATGTTGTGAACATGCTATTTTAAGATGTGCAGAAGGTTCCTTATAAGAAAACCAACAAAAACACACAAACAGGCTCAAGAGCTGGTTCATAATCAGCAAAATAACTCCTGAACATTACATACGCAGACAGACACAGTAAGCACACTAAAGGCAAACAAAAACACTCAAAGCAGGTGTCCTACAGTGAGAGCAAAATTCATACCAAAAGAACAAAATGGCCATGAAAAAAATTTAATCGGTATAGAAAACTATTTGTGTTTTTTATGAACACAGAAAGCAAGTACAACATACCTTCTGAGAAGTCCAGATCTCCGAGAGGAGCTCATCATTGCCACCCCCCAGTACGCACTCCCCTCTTCTGCAATAGGCTCGGGCACCTGACCCTAATTCTCTATTCAGTATTTATTAAAAAATGAGCTTTTTTTCCCTCCAATTTGGACCAAAGGAGAAGCATTTTAAGATAGGTTGTTTACAGTAGTTTAGCAGGGTACTCAGTTGGCAGAGTTGAAAGCAAGTGTATGTGAACCAAGGGAGAGAACGGGTCTTTCAGCTATTACAATTAGCCTATCTAAGCAGAAGAGTTGCAACTTCTCAATACAAAAGGCAGAGTAACAAACACAACCATGAATTAATCTTCCTAGCTTGCACTCTGCCTTGGTTCTGAAGTCAATTCACATTCCAACAGAATCCCAGTGAGTTCATTTTTTCAGTGAACTAAGCATGCAAAAAGAAGTCACAGAATCAGAAATACTGTTTTTCATTTCGGCTTGCTAGCAGAAACAAAACTTGAATACACAACCAGTCAAGTACAATACTTCTCATTTGAAATTCAGTGTCTTTCAACAAGGTCCTCAAAACAAGCAGCCTATGACCAAGTCAGATAGGATTTCTGTGCACCACAAGCTCCAGTATGCGCATGTGCTACCTGTCACACGATTTGTAAACAGGACAGACAAGAGAACAAGGAGTGTTACTTACGCTACACCTAATCCTAGGTCAAGACAAAGCCAACCTTCAGAAATAACACATTTACTTCATAAAACCAGAAATGTGAAATGCACTCTGATAGTCATCATTACTGTGGAGACATATGAAGTTTCATAAAGCAGGCTCACGTACTTTTAACACTGATACTGGAGAATTTCATAAAGAGCAGAAAAGCACAGTAAAACTTAACTAGCACTGGCCTGACATTGATATTAACAGAAAATGACACTGTCAACCACAATCTTACTTTAAAACATAGAAAGATGGGACATCCTTCCTAAGGTTCCAGCTGCTGTGACTTCTATCCAGGATTAAAACCCTGCAAGATCTCCATTTCTGCACCACTCCAAGGAGAGCACTGCACTTCTTCAGCATCAGTTCCCAACAGCAATACTACTGAAAAAGCCCTGCAATCTGGTAGACTCCATAAAGGTTTTAATCATCTAATGAGATTACCTCATCCACATGTGGTTTCACAATGCATTCTCAATGGCAGCCCATTATGGCAGTCCCCTGACACACAGTATCAATCACAGTAATCAGCTTACTCCATCACTCCTACCTCCAGATGACTGCTACACACAGAAACCAAATCTGTGAGGACTTTCTTCCTCACAGGATTATAAAATTATAAATTAAGTAATATTACAACAGTACAGAAAACAACACTAGCTCCTGCTGTAAAATTAACATCACTTTTATCCAATAGGTTAAGTTTTAAATCTTACAGATGGTTCTATAATGAACCATAGGAAAGTACAATAGGTCCCTTATGGAGAACATGAAGTTTGCTTATAAAATTTTACATGCTTATAATTAATAAATTTCACAGTAGAAAACCATAAAGCTTCATAGAACATCAGTCATTGCTGTTTCTGAAATACAAACCTCCACATTTGTCATCAAATGGAGCTCACAAAGTGCAGCACGCTGTTTTACTGTTTACAATGTAAAAATATTATAGTAATTAATGCTCTTTGTTTACCAAAGGAAATGCATTCAACCTGAAAATAACATATCACACGTACAAATAAAACCTGGTCTATTTGGCAGATGAAGTTAATGATAAAATCTAAATATTAATACTAACCTGAGCCTACACTTTGTCCTTTGGTTGCAAGAGGAAAAAAAATAGCCCTGAGTTCTGATGTCTTTCTAGTAACACAGGAATCCATTTGTTGTATACATAGTTTTAGAAAGTTATCCACACTACACAGCTCAAAAGACAAACAAAAGTCCCTATAATATCAGCATTTTATAGTAGAGAGATTAAGCAGCTTGCCCAAAGAAGCACAAGAACCAGTCAAAAATCTAAGACATATCTGTTAAATTAGTCCTACCTTATCACACTGGCCTTATCTCTTACACTTTTGCCAAAGTATTTAAAAATACTGGTGCTACCCAAATTTCAACTCATCTGCATTCAACAGAACAAAGAAATGCACAACCAAACACATAATTAACAATAGGAATAGATGTGGGTTTTTTTAAATGCACGTATCTAGACTTGACTGGGGACTTGAAATTTCCCTAACCCAAAATACTTTCTCTAGAGTATCCTTTCACCATTAGCTGTTTACAATAACATGAAGGAAAGGCCAGATGAGCATATAAGCCTATAATCTTGTCATGCTTGTGTTGGAAATACACAGAAGCACTTAAAATTAAACCATAAAATGGAAGAAACTCAAAAAGAAAAAGCCAACAAAAACAAAACCAAATTCCAAACACACACATAATTAACATGAAGTAGCTTTACAGCCCTGTCCCTGATTACCAGCCCATTTTGCTGTACCATCTGAAATCATCTCAGCTCACTAACAGAGGAATGTAAAGAGCATCACTCTCACGAAAAATGTCTCTCAATTTTGTTTACCAAAGTTAACTGACTTGTAAGCCACCAACTGTTGGCCCAAGAAGAACAAAGATCCGACTCAGGACTCCTGCCTGAGCAACCCTTTTTTCAGAGAGCAGATACCAAAAGGGAATCTTGTGGCATTTGACATTCCCAACAAAACACATCCTATTTTAAAAAAGCATTTGCTTTTTGACATTTTCTCCTCTGCTTTTCCACACATATAATCAGTCCAGGCAGTTCAGTAACTTCACATTTTTATAAGATGCCATCTTTGCACATCCCAGGTGAAGGCAAATAGCTCTCAATTTCAAAAAAGAAAACAGACACTTACAAACAACTTACCCCTGCAACCCAAACACATACTAATCCTCCAAAATAGAATATAAAACTGGGTCATGCTAACTCCCTCATCCAGACTTGATTACATTTATACTGAGTTAATGCTTTTTACTTCTCAAACTTCTAAACAAATGTGGGACAAGACTACAATCAAGAGCAGACAGTATGGATTTATGAAAGGAAAACCACACCTCAGCAATCTGACAAAATTACTGGTTTATGGGATCATGGGTGAGCAGTGAAGCTTAATTATGTTGACTTCAGGAAGACTTTCAGCATTATCTCCTGTGACATTCTCATAGACAAAACAGTGAAATATAAGCAACATAAGTGGATAGAAATATAAGTCCACATAAGTGGACTGAAGAGTGGCTGAACTTCCAAGTTCAGAGGGTTTCAGCCAGAAGCATAAGGCCTAGCTCACGTTGCTTCTGGTGTACCCCAGCCATCAGTACTGGGGCCAATACTGGGATATCAACAGGCCGTAATTTCATGAAGTTCAATAAAGGGAAATACGAAGTCTTACAACTGGGAGGTAAGCACCAGAAATCTGTGCAGACTGGGGGACAGCCAGCTGGATTGCAGCTTTGTAGGGAAGGTCCTGGTAGATAAATTGACTGAAAGCCAGAAACATGGCTTCATGGTCAACATGGCAAACATGTCAGCATGTGCAGCTTCCTGCACAGAATTAGTCAGCATGTTGCCAGCATATCAGGAGAGATAATCCTTTCTCTCTAGTCAGTCCAATAGAACACATCTAGAGGCCTGGGTTCAGTTCTGCAAGAAAGTCATGGACATGACAGGAAAGGTCCAGGGAAAGGCTGGAGAAGTAATTTTGGTCCTGGAGCATTTTTCACATGAGTAGAGGCTGAACAAGCTGTGACTGTTTAGCCCAGAAAAAAAGAGGATCTTATCCAAGCATGGGAAGAAGTAAAAAGGAGTCAAACTCTTAGTTGTTGTGTAAGAGGCTAAGAAGCAACAGGCAACCATTGAAAAACAAGAAATTCCATTTAAACATAAGATTTTTTATTGTGAGGTTGACTGAACACTGGAGCAGATTGCCCAGAAAAGCTTTCATCCTTAGAGGTGCTCAAACCCAATTAGACATGATCCTGAGCAACTTGATGAGCAAGGGAATCACCAGTATACATTTACAGAGGTCACTTTCAATTTCAATAATTCTGTGAATATATAAACAAGCAACTGTCAAATGTTGCATTTGCTGTTTTGAAGTTTTATTTTTGCCACAAATGCACCAGCCAAAGGACAGAATGCTTGAACAAAGACCATAAAATCTTTCGCCATCTGAAATACCCACTAATAAGCAAGAGCTTTTGGGAAACAATGAAATGGCTTACTGGTTATGAATAATTTCGTATGGTCTGTGAGACACTCCAAACAGAATACAACTGAAAGAGCAAGGCAGGTAGACAAGCAACTATAAAACTTCAATTATCCCCAATTAAACTGTTAATATAGTTTAAATGCACAAAGTCAAGACTAACTGCAAAGCAACATTGCTTTTTCCCCTGTTCTCTCAAAATAAGTGCACTGATAAAAAGGAGACAAGAGAGGAAGAAGGAAAATGCATTTCACCTAGCTTTGACAAGAAATGAGAGCAGAAAGTAAATCTCCAATAATTTTTAAATCCATATAACTATTTAAAAGCAGCATTATTATTCTACACAGCACTGAAATCTAGCTAGAACGTGCAATGTAGTCTCTGAAAGCATAGAACACTGGTAATGCACAAGTGTCCATTTTAAAACTTCTGCAGCTTTCCTGTTTCCTATTTTGTTTGCAAATTTGAACAATATTCCAGAAGTAGCTAATAGCCTTCTGAAATCAAGTTGTTCCTTCCCACTCCCCACAAAAAGTTCCTGTTGAAAAATGCCTCTCAGGGTCTCCCATCCTTGCTACTGTAAGAATTTAACAGGGGGGAGGAGGACAGGGAATGACATCTTCCTTGAACAAACCAATAATTATCTCATTTTCACTGCTTTTCTCACACACAGTCTGCTTACGACAGATATCCAGGACAAAAAGTCATTAGCACAACCAGTTAAAACATGATTTAACTAAGACAATACCTGTAATGGGAGATGTTAGGCAACCTGAAACTTTGAAATTCATTGGTTGGTTTATCTGCAGTAAGATTCCTGATGTTATTATGTTAGTTTCCATAGGGATCCAAAATGCTAACTAAATGAAAAGTCAAAAAAGTATGAGCTGCAGTCTCTGTGTGGAAAAATACCAAAAAGAGATAAAGTTCATATGGAGTCTGTTTGCTTAATGCTTTGGTTTGATGTCCTAGAATCATTTTAATCAAAATCCAGGTAAAAAAGTCACATAAAGCCTAAGGAAGCTGCACTGGGATCCTAGAAACCATTTCCAATAGTGGAGCCCAAATTTTATTTGGTTTCTGTCACTCATTTATCAGTGGTACCATTATTTTCCCACAATCATTTTTGTTATTCACAGCAGAAAGACATGCACTCTCAAACAAGCAGAGTAAAGCTGACTAAACCCAGCCTAAGCATCACACAGATACCCAAGTATTAGTTCATAATGGTAAAACACCAGTGAATCATCAAGAACACTCAGAGAATAAGGAGAAGAAAAATACACTGCCCCAGAAAAAAAAAAAAATTGAACTTCCAAGCCACTATTCACCTTCCAGCTCATTTTGAAGGGGTGGCAGGGGAATTTATACTGATTTATACTAAATACTAAATGACTAAAAATAGTCATCTTTTTGATAGAAACTAAGTGAAAGGTTCATGGAATTCCCGAGTATGCTTACTTTTACTGATGTCCTAGTTCCTATAATAATTTCCCTTGTGCAAGGTATTCTGTAAGTACGTTAAAACTGCACAAACATATAAGCAACCAGTGAATGGGAAAGAATGAAAGATGGGAAGAAACTGATTTGCAGTACAGGACAGGCAGGAAATAGGGATTTGTAAACTGCAGTTTTAAGAATAATTCTAAGGAGTTTTTCAGTTACTGACATATCAAGAAATTATTATGTCAAGCTTTGTATATAAGACCATAATAATGCCTGGTATCTGACAAGTCATTTGGGGTCATAAAAACATGCTATTTCTGACACATTTCTTGTTGGTTAGAATCTACAGATTGCTCCATGCTTCTAACCAAGGCATTGCATTAGGAGCAAATGTTGAAAGAAGGCTTTAAGAAATATCTTCCCACCTGGCAGTAATTTTTTTCTGACTCCATTATGATGAAGCAGAGTGTGAAGCTGTACTGGAGCTTACACCCACAGAAAACTTTAAAGATGAGAAAATGCTTCTGGAGATGGACATTTGACCACATTTAGGTATGGGACTGGGGTTGTTTTGGTGCTTTAGTAATTTTGCATATTTAAAAGAGTCTGTCCTGGGAAAGTGCAAGTGCTCCTTAGGCCAGCATGCTTTCAAACCTCACCTGTGAGATTCACAATGGATGTAGTACAGAACCACAAACCTCAACATATATGCTGTATGGCACCACCAAGACCACGTCTGTAAAAAGGCATATCTCAGCCTGCCCTCGCAGTTCCTGTCTAGTAGACTAATAAAACAAAGTGAACAGCAACAGACAAGATACACACAGACGTGTATATATACATATATACATTTTTATATATATATAAAGGCTGATAAACTCACTGCATTTGAACAGCTCAGAGCAAGAAGGCTGATCACTTCTACTGACATTATTCCTCGACCAGCTCCCTCAGACAGATGAGCAGTGAACAATTATTACCAAGGGACAGACCATCTGAAGAGTAACAAGATCCAGGGCGTTGTCTTACGAGTAGTCAAAATAAAAAAAAAGCTGGCCTAGACAAGTCTTCAGAGGCAGCAGTACTCCAGCAGAATGAACCTGAGACCTAAGGTGTTGCTAATGAGCAATCTGCAATATCTCCTAATCTCTGCAGTGCAGATTCAGGTCTGAAAGTTAAGGATAACATCTTTTTTTGGACTCTGCCTTCTAACCCTAATTTCTGTTAAACATTATTACATACAGAGACATGGTATGCATACATCTGAAAAAGAATGATTTTACAATTATAAATTACCAACATTTGGTAAGACAGTAATTTCAGCCATTGTTCCAAGATTACAAGCAGTCATTTCTTAACACATGAATTGAAACTACGTAAGATTTTATGGTGTAGATTTATAGTCAAAAAGCAAAACAGAATAGTCTCATTAATTTAGCTTGATTAAAAGCACACTTGAAACACTTCACAAAGTATAGTGGGTGTTGTGGAAGAGGGGAGAAGTGCTAAAGTACATGCATGAAATGAGAGAAGAGATGTGTGCATTGCTAACCTATTCCAGGTGCAAAGTATCATGGAAGAAACAGACATGCAAGAAGAGAGGAAAACTGATGAATCAGACCAAGGATGGACATGATGAAATAACTTAGCACTAGCAAGCAGTGCTTGTGTAAAGCCCTACCTACACAGGACCAGCACTGTACCCTCACCTGCTCTGGAGGGAGATGCGCTGCAGCACATAACTTATCACCACCTACTGAACATACTTCTAAGGCCACACTTTTCAGAGGCCACCTGTAGGAAAATTCTCTGTACACACTGCACAAAGCTATATCTTGAATCATGAAGTATCAGAAAAGGAAAGGCAGTTGTACTTATTTATACTTGATCAGAGGCTCCTCTCAAGACCTTGCTCAAAGACTCTAACTGTCCCTTCAAGAATTACCAGCCAGCTGTGCCTGGCTGCACACACACATACTCACAGACATATATTTTGAAAGGCCAGGCAGAACAACGATTGATTTCCTGCAAGCGTAATGTCCTGTTGTTTTTTCCGAGGTGATGTAGAGAATTATCACAATCCCAGATGTCAACAAGGGGAAAGAGAAACAGCCACTGGCTCCACACAGGATGAGACAGTTGACTGCCCAAGCATATTACTCTAAGGGCAAATCCAAAGGCTGTTTTTTCTATAAGGGTTCTTTGCTCCAGATCCTGGATTTGCAAGCTGTGGCACATTAACAAGCATACATTTGAGTTTCGAGCCACTTCAAGTGTGTATGAGGCAACAAACTTATATGAAGTATTTTTAGACTTCCTGCAATCGACTGTCCTCCCAGCATTGCTCAATATGACGCACAGTTGTCCAAATTATGCAGTTGTGCTAACATATGCCCTAATTTTAAAGTTTTATCCATCAAATAAATACTGTCAAAATTTGCTCATGCAAGAATTTGAATCACAAATGATTAAGGGTCATCTAAGCTAAATCATGTTGAGTAAATGCTTATTACATTATACTTATAAAAAGTAATTTGTTTTATCTACACAAGATAATTATGTAAGCTGAACAAAACACTGGTAATGATTGGGTGTGTAGAAAAAGATGTGGCTAAATTCTGCACAGTAAGTTTTGCCATTACAGAGTCACACAAGTCTACAGTTAGTCCTGCTTGGAGATAACATGCACCCATAAAAGAAAATAAGGAAGAAGACATTGTGTTATCTTTACAGACCCTGCAAGATAGAAAGCTGGACTCTTTAATAATTGTCCTAATTTCAGCATGGTTCAGAAAACATTCAACAGTTGAATTGTTTTGAGGAGGGCAAATCAGGAAAAGGGGTAACGGTTCATACAACCTAGGCATCTCATGTGTGCAAGCTATAGTTCTATCAGTGCATAAACAACAAGTCAGAGGTGATGTTCTTGCAAAAAATTACCATGGACAGGGTGATTAGTAGAACAACCTAATTATTCAACACAACTGAGTAAGAAATCACTATTTGATGCATCTCCAGACTACACATTATTAAAATACTGTCATTAATTATTTCCAAGAAAAAATAAAAGCTTCAAATTAAGGACCCTGCAAAGCTGTGTCCTATATCTCAGAACCAACAAAGGAATCTTATAAATCTTCTGCTACCAATTTGCAAAAACGCGTGACTAAGATTGGTTGAAGAAGATGCTGATGAAACTTTTTTCAGTAAGAAGAAAGATGCCATCAAGACTTGGTGCTCTGATTTTAAACTATTACTGATGGGTTTCTTTTGGACAATGACTGCTCTTGGTGTCCTGTAGTACTGTGACATTCGTTTACAGAAGACACCGATTGCTACTTCTGGTGACTGCCTAAATTCATCATCTCCTTATTACTGTAATTATTATTAGAATACTAAGTCACAGAAAAACTAAGTCACAGCTATTCAGAAAAAAATGAGAATAACTTTCACAAACTAAAACTGATGTAGACTGAACAGAACAGCCTTTGACTCAAGGCCCAACTGAAACTACAACACAAAATAAAGCACTTAGTCTAAGTTTTCACAGTAATGTCCTGTCAGAAATGAATTGGAATTCCTTCTGAAGAATGGAATCAAAGTAATCTCAGTTTCATGTGAACAAGGATGACTCTTTTCCTCGGACTAAATGATAACAGACAAAGAATGTAAATGGAAGTCTCTGGAAGGGTGTCTTCTAAAAAAGGTGAAAAAATAAATCAAAATTACACTAACTGCTTCAATGTTGCTGTGGCTTAACACAGCATGTGCTAGAGTCAGTAGAGTATCATATTCTTATTTCCCAGCTGCAGTCTTGGTCTTGATAGAACCAAGAAGAGTTCAAGGAGTTAAAAATTAAGCCACATCCGAAGTTATGGATCCTCTTTTTTGGATTATCTAAAACGCGGCTTTGCTAATTTTAACAAATTTTGTACATTCAATAAAGCATAGATGGCTCTTCATTGGACAACACATATGCAACAAAAAAAAAAATAAATCACACAATGGATTTATGCACGTTTTTTCTCTCTTGTATCACATACAAGAAATTTTCCTGAAATATCCTTTGAACTATTCTTGCTGTCACCTGCAGGTCCAAAAGTACCGTGCCAATTTCACAGAGTTCTTGCCCACATCTATGAATTCCAAAATTTTGATTAGGGGCTACTGCTTGTACCACAAACCTGGTCTGTTTCTAGACATTTCAAACTCCAGCACAAACAGCAGTAGCTCCAAGAACAAACTAAGCTAGGAGCTTTTCAGATGCGGAGAAATTAAAAAAAAAAAAAGTCATCAGGCAATACTTCTGTTGCCATATTTGTTTCCGGTTTGCATGTACAGAATATCAACACAGACAACAAAAGATGACACACAGTCCCAACCATAACAACTCTTCTCAGATGTCATTGACACAGTTCTATTACAAGGAAACATACATCTACCTTGTTTACTAAGGATATGTAAGCAAAGACAGAATCCACCTTGTCTCTGCAATGCTGTTAATGTGGAATAAAAGCAAGTGAATTTGAAGGCACAGCCAAAGCAAAGATCCTCCTTTAAAGCACGCTCAGTACAACTACTGCTAAATACAGAAACAGTGCAATTGTTAAGTTTATTTGCAGAACAAGAATATCAACACCTGCAATGTAATAGCAGCCAAGGTTAGTTTTACCCTTTCTCACTTGAGGAGGGAACTCCAAATATCTCTGCACAATATATTATCTTACAGTGGTTTCTTTAACACAAGTGCTGCATGAGGGGTAAAAAAATTTTGTCTTTCACAAGGAGAGAGACAAAGCATGTAGGATATCTCCAAAATCTACTTTCCTTCCTCTTTTTTCTTCGCCTATGACAGTTTTTTTCTTAAAAGAACAGAATGAGTCACTCTCCAGATACATCTATCTAAGGCACTATGAGGAAACAATTTTTTTTTTTGCAACAGCCTTGGTAAGATTGTATTCACAGATTGAAACACACACAAATCGCTGCAGTGGCATACAAGTTTTTAAAAGTTACTTTAGTAGCAAAGACTCTATTTCAGTTGTTATTAGGCTTTTTCAGATACTTAGGAGAATCTAGATGATTTGCAAACCCCTAGTAGGATAATTTCCCTTCCATGCTAAATCGTACAAAGAAGCATAACACACCAGGATTTTTTCATTAGCTTTCTATGGTATGTTTTTCAATATTGTCTCTTTTATTGTCGTAGCTCTTAAGGAGACCTCATAAAGATATTATGAGGAATTTCTTTCTCTAGAATTTGAACAATACTTTTTCAAGGAAAAGCATACTAAACACTGCAGTAAATTCAGTTAGTGTTTCACTGCACATTTCAAGTCTCTTTACATTTAGGTAAAAAGTCACTGAGAATATAAACAAACAGAAATACCAAGTTTCTAGGCTTGTGAAATAGGAGTGTTGAATTTTGACACAAAACCCTGTCAAATTTACTTCAGTCTTCACATTGTTTTTTGCAGAACAATTTAGTAACTTCTACAGTATCTTAGGCAAAAGGCTTGACTGAAAAAGCTTGATTTTTTCCAAAAGGACAGGTAAAAAATACAGAACCTATCAAGATTAATTGAGTTGCTACTTCTATCTGTTGTGGCAGCAGCTGTGATGTGCAAAGGAAATCCTCCTATAATTTTAATAAAATGGCTTATATGATATGCCTGTGGCAGCACACCTGCCCTTTTATTATACAGAGATAGTCTACTGCCCTTGCAAGCCAAGTTCTTTGAATGAGACTTTCATCAATGAAACATGGCTGGTTAATGACTAAATGCAGACAAACCATTAGGTTACAAAAGAGTGTCAGTTCATCTACCAGAAAGTAAAATTATCCCAGTGAGACAGTAAGGGAGGCTGGTAAGGACATGAAAGGAAACACCAGGCACATGAGGAGGGTTCAGAAAGGCCAAAGGCAGTGGGACAGAAGTATAAGACATACCTCTCCCCGGCACTGACCCTCTTGAACTCACATCACTTCTCAGTACCTCAGAGCAGTCTTCACAGAGCCTGCACAGCTTGGCCCACCACCAGCTGAGTGACTTCAACTGCTCCATATTTATAGGACCACAGAAGCGACAGGGAGGGGACAGGGAGAGAAAATGAAGGGGGCTGCACTTAGCCCCCTCCTCACCTCTGCCACACCCTCCCTCTTTTCCGCCTGGAGACAGGCAAGCATGAAACCTCTTCACTACATATGCTGGCACCTGCTGTGCCACCTCACACGGGCTCAAAACCCCAGCAGACACATATCCCCCCTCCCTGCTGGGTAGCTGTCACCCTTCAAACACTTAGGTATCCACAACGCAACTGGACTCCACCTCACCACATCAAGGTGCTCCAGACCACAACAATGACACCTGACAAGCACAATTTCCTCATGGGAAAAGGGCAAGATTTAAAGAGATGCATTTTGAAAAGGCCTTGAGAGCCTTCATAGCGTGATAAAATGCGCTAAATTTCTGCACTGAATTATCTTGCACCCTCTGAGCTATTTCCTGATATGCGAGCTGTTCAGTCAAAAACTTAAAGGTCAAATTTGCATCGACAGCCTCGCCAAGAAATTCTCTACAGAGAACAGAGGGGTGGAAGAAAGAGCAAAGAAGCAGAGAAAACAATAAGAAATCAATATTTATATTTTATGGTAAAATAAGTCATGCACAGTGAAGAATCCACCTGAATAGGACAGTTAATAGTCTTGTTTCAAAATTACTCTTTCTCTCATCTTTAAGACTCTCTAATTAGTGATATTTCTATTCTCCACTGTTACTTGGAAAGACTTTCTTTAAAAGAAGGGAGGGGGGTTACTGTCTCAGTTTAAATCCTTCTTCACACTCCCACACAGAGAATTTTTTTCTTTAAGGACACTTCACAAGTACTTCATTATGTCAGATTATTTTTTTTTGCCCAGTCTATATAAAACAACTGCTAGCTTTTTTTAACTCCTTCAAGCTGCAGCCAAGCATCTTGACACAGAAGTTCAAAACTAGACACACTCCTGTTAGGAGAAAGATCTCCTAATACTTAAATTATAATGCTTAAGCAATCAAATACATGAAAATGCCAAATGCAATCTCTTAGCTGTGTAACTTGCAGATTTCCAATGAGCCCCCGTGGTTTTGGTTTGTTTTTTTGTTTGTTTTTTTTCCACACTTCCTTTTACAGAAAGAGAAGTGGAAGCACCTGTATCTTCTAAGACCCGCACATGCCAAAAAGAAAACCAAAAACTTAATTACTCAAACCCGTCTAGTTCACAATCAATCAAGAATGCAATCAAAAGGTCCCACATTCAACCAGCTGGTGTTTTAGTGAGATCACATTCATATTAAAGCTGTTACACTGCCACACTCAGATAGGGAATAAAGAAAAAAGCACAACCACTTGCATACCTTATACTATCAGTAAAGCCTTTCAAGAGCCAAATGTTCAAAAAAAAAACCCAGCTGTCTCTTAATGCAACTTGGCACTGAGATTTGCAAAGTAAAGAGAAGAGCATTTAAAGCTGTTACATTTTGGTACTATTCTTCTAGTCCTTCTCCCCACTACAGAAGAAGAGAAAGACTCCAGCACCTTTTCCCCAACCTGCTTCAGCTTTCCTCACCATTTACCCTGAGATTTAGCCCTAAACCCTCTCCCCCCCGCAGTTAACATCAGGTGGTGTGATCCACTAAAAAGTATTACTGAAATTCCCCCAGAGAATAAAATGAGCACAGCTTACAGCAACTGTAGGTCTGAATGACATATTAAAAAGCAATCAAGCTGATTACATTATGCATCAAAACATAGCTAAGTGGTACGGTTTTGCAGCAACATTAAAAGAACATCTGATCTTCCTCTGAAGAAATACGGTTTAGTTGTCAAAATACAGGCAAGAATTAAAAAATTAAAATTGCAACAAGAGAAACAGTTTTTCTTCAGTAGTCTTTGAATTATAAAGCTAAGACTTGCCACAGCAACTGAAAGCTTTATGGAAGCAAAGGGTAAATTTAGTGACCTTGCCTTAAATAGATGGAAAAGACTGTAACATTACAAAGTCCTCCTGTTCCTTTTGGGGGTTTTTGTTTGTTTTCTTAGGTGCAAGTTATTCCTGCCACTCCCTTCTCACCAGGTGTATGTTCAATTCTAAAGCTCCTAGAAAACCACCTCTTCTCTCAGGCACAGCCTTTTTGCTGCTGCATGCCAGCTACTCTCCAAGTGTATATGCTCAGCACCTAACATAAGAACAAAAGCTTCTCTCTGAAGGAGAAATGTTCAGTAAGTCCAAGAGGACTCCAGCACAAATAAGCAACAGCAGAGAAAATAATCCATTTGCACATCTTGTTCTATTTTTTTTTTCTTAATAGTGATTCAATGCAATGGCAAAGAGCTCCACTGTGAATACACTATGCTTCTAATGTGGACCAAAAATATATACACACACATCTCCTCCATAGCAACAAACTCAGGGTGATGACAGACTTGATCACTTTGGACAAGTCCGCTTGAACCACTTTGCTCCAGAAAATGGAGAAAAAGCTTATATGAAGGACACTGCTGGAACTTCACCTACCTTTCCAAATGCAAAGGCTGTACTAGACCCAGGTAGCACATCTTTGAGCCCTGGTAAGTTCAACCAAATAGAGAAACAACTGGTGGAGATAACAGCCAGCCACTAAGTGTCCTGAACTCCTCAACCACAGTGACAAACCAAGAGCATGCTGTGGAAGACCTCAGATAATACTTGCTTGTCCCATTTGACAATACACTGTAGTGATTTCAAACAGGAGCTCTTGTTACTTTTAATTAAAGACTTTCCATGTCGAGTTTCCTCCAAGTTATGGATACTTGGTTAAGGAAGACAGTATTAGTCTAAGTCAAAACAGCAGCACAGTGAGAGCGCCACGAACTACAAGTTTGTACACACTTCTGCATACCTTCTCATTAGTAATTTTCACTTGGTACAGCTTTTTCTTTGAAGGCCTAAGGGAACTTACAGAATAATACTGTGAATGCTAAAATTCCTGCTTGGATTTGTTGCAGAGCAAAGATTAATTAGGAATATAAAAGAACGCTTTGCTG
Source organism: Turnix velox (assembly GCA_013400935.1). Classification (NCBI taxonomy): domain Eukaryota; kingdom Metazoa; phylum Chordata; class Aves; order Charadriiformes; family Turnicidae; genus Turnix; species Turnix velox. The sequence goes on along the minus strand of VZTY01006779.1, from coordinate 11,306 downwards.
GGCCACTGCCATGCCTATACAAGAACCTCACAAAGCTCCAGAACCATACTTCTGAGGCTCCAGTATCCTAGGATAAGTGACAAGTAAAGTGGTCCTCAAGTGCCATTTGGATTAGCAAGTATTAACCAGCCAACAATTTTATTGTTTATTATTTTGCCTCTTTTTAGCCCAAAAGGCTTTTGCTGATTCCTTTTATGAAGAGTGATGCCACAAGACAAGTTTCAAGACTATAGCACTCTCTCATAAACATCACAATCCCAAAAGGCAGAATTTCAGTCAGCCAAGAAGATACAAAAGGAATTAAATGGATGAAAGAATTAGTGCCAGACTTTTCTTCCAATACACTGTTATCAGTCTGTGGGTCCTACACACAGCCCAGAATCACACCTGAGAAATAAAACAGAAAAATCTTTCTTTTTCCCTGGTAAATTAAATATTTCACAAAGCTCTCCACAGACAGCAGTCTCCTCTTCTGCACAGCAACCAAAGAGCAGTTAAGTCAGCCAGCATGCTAACAGGAAAGGTTTCACATTTCAGCATTGCAAAAAAAATCCCAAGCAAACACAACTAAATAGGAAATTCTGCTTCTATACATCGGGCCTGTGCAGGATTGTTCACTAATGAAGGCTTCTGAGTCAAGCAATAATTTCAACTGAAAAAGTTATTCCAAGTTAGTTTTTTAGTTACTCAGAAGTCTTTGCATTTTATATCACGATCCAATTACTTAAATTCCTTCCAAAACCCCACCCTCCCCTCCATGCCAAAAGTTCACAGATTTGAAATTCTAGCCCTATCCTGGATTAACAATTCACTGCTCTGTCACCAAGTTGAATTTCACAATCAGCCTTTAATGTCCTTGTAGCAAGAACTGTCTATAAAATCCTCTGCTGCCAAGACCTGTTCTGATGCTCCCACTTGACTTGCTCACAGTCTCATACAAGACTTCAGCGCAGCCTGAAGGCAAAGACACAGGAAAGGGCATCTCTGCCAGGAGTCCAGGTAGTTTTCTGCTATGGCTACAAAAGCATCTATCAATTTACAGATTTACAACACATCAGTAAGTCTGAAGTGGAATCAATGAAGTTGTTTGTTCTATTTCATTCTTCCCTCATGAACTAAGGAAAAGGAACAACTATTAATCAGAGATCAGTTCACCAGGATATTACTGCAGTGTCCTGTAGATCATCTAACTTTTATGATAATAAATGAAGAAATGCTAGAAGTTACAAAAATACTCTAAAAATGTGCTCTATAAGTTCTTAAATATTTTGTATTTTATTTCTGCTGGATCGTCAATAGCAAAATTGATTTCTGAAGATCGGGAGATAAAGCTGTAGACAATCTGAAATGTAAAGACTAATAAAAAGCATTTGTTTTAAGTATTTCTAATTATCTTTTTGCATGATAATAGGAAATTCAAAGATGAAAAATGTTAATCTGAAAGTAAAGTACTTAGGAAACAGCACAGCAAAGGAAATGTATTTATAGGTCTGCAAACAGAAGACAGGGAAAATCACAGAAGCAACTGCATGGATCTTGCACAGAGGACAAACAAACTCCAAACAATTAAAGGAGGAAAAAAGCAGACAGGGAAGAAAGTACCAGTTTAAAACAAAAGCCTCAAAACTTACTCCTGTTTCAGGTTACTGTGATGCATTTTCATTAGTTTTGGGGTTTTGGTTTTTTTTACTTCAAAACCAGTGCCTCTTTTCCCCTACCTGATCCAGTTTTCATAAGTGCCTTTCCCAGTTTTCATAATTAAACCCATTAAATAAATAATTATACGGCTATGACGCATGTTGCTATGGCAAGGATTGCGATAGCAAAGATTCAAGTTTTTATGACTTCACTGCAAGGTCACATAGAAGCCTACGAACCAGAAAAATGCATGGCCAAAAATGTTATTTCCATTAACATCAAACTGCATGGAAAGATGCTAGGATGAAGCACACGTCCAAGCTCTGGTGCGTTGGTCTAAAGCTCCAGTGTTCCATTTTTCACTCCAGTCTCCACCACAAGTCACAGAAGGAGGAGAAACTTGACTGCTGACTATCTCATCCTTCTGGTTCTGGCTGAAAGGTATGAATAGCGCACAAGGCCTTCGGGCAATGCACATTTATCTGCCCGCTAGCCTAGTCAAATGCTCTTGCCTTTCAAAGTATCCATAAAAACATGACAAGACTGTGATCTTGAAAGAGCATGCATTCCTCACCAGCTACCTTTAAAGTGGTGTTGAAGGAAGATAAACAAGGCAGCCTGCCCTCCCATAGGATCATGGGCATCTTCTGCACCCATCATTCCCACCAGCAAAGCTCAAGTCCAGACCAGGTGGGAGAGACGTTAAAAGATGCACAAGCAAACTGGTAGTGTCAACCTGAAGCAGGTGGGCAGGCATAGCTGAGGGGCTCAAGACAGTCAGCCACACTTGGCAGAAAGGAGAAAATCAGACAGAATCCCACAAAGACCGTAGCTGGGCTAGGAGGGAAAAGCAGGAAGCAGATTTCAGCTCTAACTTGGACAGGGTGTAGAGAAAAGAAAACCTGTCCTCAGATCACCAACTTGACTTCCTACCAATGTGGTCAGAAATCCCTGCACTTCACCATCACTGAAGGCCGTGATTTATATCATGAGAACAAACCATCCCATTTGGCAGCACCTGGTCCCCAGGATGCTGCTGGTCCAGCATCAGAACTTTGGGTGGCAAATGCCACTCTCACACTCCAGATATTCACAAACACTGCCTTGGAATGAAAAGCGCAACTAAACTAAAGCAAGGTGCTTCTAACCTGTTGCTATTTTTACCAGTAAATCTTGTCCTGGAAATGTGCATGTGTGTGGGAGAAGTGAAAAAAGAAGGATTTAGTGGGGTGTCAACTAAAAGACTTCTTTCAAATACATACATGTATTTGAAAGCAAATAAAGTGCTTTGATGCTGCTCTGTGATGAAGTCTACAACTTGGCATAAAGGACAAGGCAAACAGACTTTCACATGAAGAGAAGAGGTGGGAGATTCAAAATTAGAGATGAAGAAAGCACACACTTGTACTGATCTCTCAAAACAAGTTATTCCAGTTTAACGTTTTTTTTCTCTTCCTGAACTGACGTAGCATAAATGAGAACCAATGAACTAATGAAATGCAAATCTTATCCTGAAGCATGAAAGTATTATAATTGTGCTGTGCTTTGCTAATTTTAGAAGACGAAGAAGAATGACTATACTATAATAAGTCAAATGTAAATATACAAGGCCACACAATCACCACTGGTGCACTCAGCCAACATTATTCAATTTATCTCCATGTCTTTTCAATTTCATGCAATAAGAGCAGCCAGGAATTCTTCTGTGACATTCAGTTTGACAAATAAACAAATCTATTCTACTCCAGATAAAAAATTACCAGTTACAATCTCTTTTACTTCGAGGCTGAACCTCTGCTTGTAGCTTTCTCCACCCAAGAAGCACAGAAACATCAGATTATGAAGAAGTGTAAGGTCTAGCATGTTCTTGGTACTTGAAGCCCCTTGCTGGTTCCACCACCATCTCTGGATTCCAGAAGAAAGCCAAATTTTCATTAATAAAGCTCCCAATCACTGGGACAACATTGGTGTAGTCTAAAAGCTGTGTTTTCTTACATGGAACTCAAAACAACCGGTCTGAAAATGGAAATAATGGGAAAAAAAAGAAATTTACCAGGGAAGTTCCAAACAAGGTAACATTTTGCCCTTTAACCACTATTTCCAGATTATAATCCATATGGTCATGGCCTGTCTGTTCTAAAAGCCAGTGTTTCACACCAGTCAAGAAAAACTGAGATACAAGTCACAAGGTCACCTATGCATGAATATATGGCTACTATCTCTGCTTTAAGATACATACCTTATCTAACTTAAAAATTACTGAAAAAGTATAGACAACATAGCCTAAGCAAACTATGGAATGCACATTTTGAAGGCTATCAAAATAGGAAAAAAATCAGGAAAGTCCAAGTTTATGAAGCTGTTTCCTTGCCATCTTTTGGGAGAGAGGAGAGCAGAAGCACAAAATGAAATCTGGAAATATTTTGTTTCGGTGGGGCTGTTTTTCAGTCTTAAAAACAAATTTCATTACTGTCTTCATGTTAAAATTAAAGTATCTAGAATTTTTTTTACTGTGACAGAAATAAAAAGTTCCTAAAAATCAATGGGTTATAATGAAAATTTTCAATTCGTCATTTCTGATATGACTCAGCTTTCTCGTCTGAGAAATATCAGGTTCTTAGAGACACATAGATGTTACATGTCAATGCTCAAAAGGGACAAACAAAAAGCAATTCTAATATAAAACTCTCAACTTTTACAACAGACCAGATTCTATAGCTGAGGCAGTTCTCACGGACCAGCAAAAAATACAATAACTTCAGAACCTGGTACAAAACTAACCTTATTTCATGTTATTCTATTAAACAGAATATAGAATACTGATCAGCTTACAGTAGCTGTGATGAACTGACTTACTTGAATAATTCTTCACTAAGTTTCGCTTAGCATTAACTTGCTAAGCTCAGACCAGGAACAAAATTAGCGAACTGAACAATTTTCTTTAGCACTGAAAGTGTTGTACTGCGTAACTATGACTTTCTCCTCATATTAGATCTCAGTGAAAGAAGTTGGTGACAGTAGCTATAAGCTATGAAATGCCAAAAACAAACTCCAAAAGATCACCAAAAGACTGAGGCAGAAGTGTGCTTGGGTAAGCGAGGGCGGGGGGGTAGGAGAGGATGTTAAAAAAAAATCACCTTGCTTGATGCAAACTGTCCATCAAAACAAACATTTCCAATTTATTCCAGAACAAGCCTCCCAGAAGACCAACTTCAACTTTAATTTACCTTCCTTGGGAACTCAGGTCTCTGTTCCTCACCTCTGATTTATTTTATAAACCTGTAAGGATGGTTATGATATTTTTTTAATATGACTGATTTCCCACAATCTGCAAAAAAGTGGTATCACCACAATGAGGCGTGTCTCAGAAGCATATAGATTTCATATACCATTAATGTGTCATACCAGAGGGGCATATTTTGCTAATGCCATGTAAGATATTACAGTACATTCACTGAGTTCTGCAGACTTCAACCCCACTCATCCAACAAGACAGGCCAGTTTGGCTTATACAATACGTAAACAAGCCTCAGAGCAAACATGCAGTAGAACAAGTTGAAACATTGGTTACATTAGTTAAACCTCATTACACCTGAGTAGCCTCTTCACATCCAGTTATTCCCATTAGAAACACTGCAGGTTAGCAAGAAGAGAGAAGTAACAAGTCTTCTCCATGCCCCTGGTTCCAGGAACACCTTGCACATAGACATGCATATCAGAACAACTGGGGGAGTTTGCAGAGAGCTCTGAACCACCTCCAGCCTACTCTTACACTTACACACAGATAGCTGTGTCATTTTTCCCCAAGGACGGTCACTGCAAAACCATTGTTGCCTTGAACAACATCAGTAGATGAAGGACCACAGTGAAGTGGACAGCACATTATAGAAGTCTGGGATATAAAGACTCCCTCCTGTGCAGAACAATTCCATTTGTCACACATGGTTTATAAAGATCAGTTCCAAATAACTTCAGACTTTCTTGACACAGGGTGGGAGAAGAGTATCTGATATAGGCTAACTCCAGGAAAGACAAGACTGATGAAGTAAGAAGCCCACAAAGCCTCCAAAGTCTTTTACCCTTCCTTCAGATGAGGGAATGCGGTGGCTTCTGACAGCTTCAGGGTTTTGGGGAATTTTGGTTTTGGGGTTTTTTGTTTGTTTATTTTGGCTTGTGTTTTTTTAAGTTTTTTGTTGTTGCCTTTTTTTTTTTTTATATTTATTCTCCTGTTAGAGTAGTGATACCACGAAACAAAAGAAAATTTGGCTTTATAGTTAAAATCAAATTCTTTCAGGGGTCGGCTTTCATATTTGTGTTTGCTTTTCTATCTCAGCGGAATTTGAATCATGTTTGCTATTCAGGGCTTTGCTGAAGGATGACCACAAAGAAAGTTTGCAGCTGATAGAGAAGACAGCAGTTTATCTTGGCAGCACTCCCAACAGAGCACAGATAATTCCCATGCTTTCCACTCTGTATTCTGTCAATTGTTTCAACACCCAACAACAGTCATTTTGGCCTTAATAGACCTTCACATGTGCAAAGTCCTAGCTACAGAGAAATCATTCATCCTATCCACATTAGATTAAAAAACAGCATCTATGCTGAAAGCCTGCTACAAGCTTTCCAAACAAAGAGAGATGGGACAGCTTTTTAGCATGAACTCTCTGAAAACATTGTCCACAGTTTCTTCCCTCAGTAATGTGAAATCTCAGAAAGACAAAAGACAGGAATAAAATGAGGAAAAGTGGTTATTTTGCTCTATAAAGCATTCACATCCATTAGCATGCTGGGGGCATTATACCTTTTTTATATGAGAAATAACAATCTACAAAAAAATGATAAGCCTGTATTCAGTATTAACGTCCTGCCTGTCCAAAAGCAAACCTTACACTTCTAGACATACAAGTATTTCACAAAAATACACAATTGACTAGAATAACCTACTAAACCATTTGTACATGGAATGGAAGAAATTAGCATTAAGCAATAAATTAAAAAAAAATCCCAGATTCTAATAGTTCAGAATAAGTTTAATCACTTCACCCCAAACTTAGCACAGCATTTAAAAACCAAAGAGATAAATCTACCAGAGCAGGTAGGAAAAATTATGAGGTATAAGTCTCTGTAGAGGAAAAGTGCAGAATGAAAATCTTTAAATACCATCTCAAATAGTCTAAATTTTGTAGACTTATAAAGAAAATAGCTGTCACGTTTAGGGATATACAATACACTTAGAAAGCCTGACAAAAAACCATAATATCAGCTACAATTGGTTCCGTCTGGAAAGACCAGATGCCCATCCAATGGCATCTAAACGTTCCTGGAACAGGCATCTCTAGGTATCAAGAAACTTAACCATTAGGAAAATGCAGGTATATTCTTAAGGAATAGAGAACATGAACTACAAAGCCAACTTCCAAGAAAACAGAAGCTATACTCGTTTGGTAACAAAACATTAACACAATAGTATACGGAAGACAAGTAAGAGAAGAGGCAGCACTTGAGAGCAGAGAGATTGAAGCATGTGCCACTGTTGTAAAGCTTACATAAAATGAACATGGAAAGTCATCAATGGGCAGACAAGTCCAGAAAGAACAAAAATGATGAGTTACAAGGTAACACAGAAACTGCAGATCCTCAGGCCAAAAGAAAGAAAAGGGGAAAAGAAAAAAAATATAGGCAGTCTACTACCTTTCAGTAAATCAGGTTATGAGAGTAGCGGGGTATAGCATCACAACACTAAATACAGGAATTCAAGTGAGGAGTTATTGTTTCTAAAGTTAGAGATGAAAGGAAAAAAAAAAGAAAATACAAGGACTGAATTTACTACTGACACAAGAATCAGCTTGGAAAAGGTCACCTGTGGGTCTCTGCAGACATTTGTAAAAGTCACAAGGAAAGACTGAACTAGGCAGAAGACAAGTTTCCCAAACATAGAGATGTACCAGTAGAGAGTTTCTGGGAAAGCTCTTGGCTCTTAATTTTGCTCCCATCTTCCCTTTACAGATGACCTTCCAGGCAAACTGCAAGGCTTATTTATTTACTCAGGTTTTTGCCTGAAGGATACAGGGATGGGTGTGAAGATTTTCCTACAAGGAAGACAGATACCTTTTGTTGGCATGTCATTTATTTTTAAGCTATTTAAATTGTTTTAATGAGTATATACACCTCAAGAGGCTATGGTAAAAGCTGAAAAATATACACTGTGTTTTATTATATTTAGAATATATACTTATTTTTACACTGAGGTAAGTTTTACCACACTCAATGGAAGCTAAACATGTTATTTCAAATAATTTCATTAAAAATACTCAAATTTTAATCCAGAACTGTTCTAAACTTAAGAGAATTCTCTTGTTTATCTTTGACATTCAGAGAATGCATGACTAAGAATTAGGCTTCATGAAATATAACCTTGTTATCACATATAGTAATTTCCCAAAATGAAGTTGTTGAATTACGCTACCAAAACCTTAAGGTTTACTGAAACCCTTAGAGGGTTCTGTATAATCCTCACAATACACCCTTAGAAAAGCCTGTGAAAAAAGCTACGCTTTTGCAGTTGCATCTGCATTGAGGAAGCTTTTTCCACAAGAAAACAAGAAGTTATTGGAATGCTACTGGGAAATAACTGCAGTTCAGACAAACTATTACTTTGTTCCAATAGGTCTCTCTTCACTTATGTAGCCACCAGTTTAGGGATTTGTTAAAAAAAATAATTTAAAAAAAAAAAACCTGAATCAGCATGAGAGTCTGTACTTTATGAAAAGCCAACATGAACACATTGAGTCAACAACTTCTCTTTGGAATGAGTTTAATTCTCTAAGGAGATGACTGCTTTCCCCAAAAGAAGTAGACATGCCTGCTGCTGTCTGGGCCAATTCAGAGGCATGTCAGTCACTACCTGGTTGATTTCAAAATCACACTACCCCTTCAGAAAGTTGCAGAGACTATGACATCACATTTATGATAATTTATTGCACAATTACAGAGTCTGCATCCCTGGATTTTATTTCGTGGGAAAGCACATATCCAATGCCGCCTCGACCACTTTCTTGGCTTACACTTGCTTGCAGAGTTACAAGTTCTGGTATAAAGCTTAGCACGATTTTTCTCACAACTCTATAAAGGTATTTTATAGCAACTTAAGGCTGTGTAGTTTAATTGCCTCGAGAAATATTTGCACTTTAAACTGAGACACTGGAATTCCACAAGCAACTCATAGCACTGCTTAACTATTTGCTAAAAATCACACAACCATCCACTAGATTAGACTTCAATACTACCTGTGCCTTTTTAAAGAAACAGCCTGACATCCTCAGAGGAGGCAAAATTGTCATCATCTTAGATGAATGGTAATAATGCAATCACTGAAATTCAGTGCAAGAATATAACTGAATAAATTCACATTCAATTGAAAAGATTTGCTCACCAGTATGATATTTATTGACTAGAACTGATAAAATAGCACTGTGGAACATCATTCTAACCAAAACCACTTTATATTACATGCTTAAATTAAATGGCAATAGTAGACAGGTCCTGTAATATCATAATTGCAGGACACAACCCTTACAATTTTGATTCTGATTCAGCAAGATTTTCACCATGCGCTGCAGAAGACATAAATGTATGTTTTCTTTGTTATTTAACACAGCATTTTTTGAATATGTAGCAGTTTCGAGAATTTCAAAATGCACATAAAAGACAAAATAAAAATACTTTCACATAGTTGTTTCCACATTCAGAACCCAGTGTTGTCAAGAAATAAGCTGACATAATTTATACCAGAATATATTATAAATAGGAAATATCTTCTATCACACTTCTTTCTTCCCAATTTCCTAGCATTGCTCACAATCCAAATTGCATCCTCAAGAAAATTACATTCATACTGCAAATGAAGAAAATTAATTTCAACTGCAAACATAGGAATCACTAACTCCTTCACTACCATGGAAAGAAATCTTTTCATTGCTCATAAATAAGTAGTATAAGTAAACAATGACAGCAGAAAGGGTATTCAACACATTTGCAGCTTCTAAGTAACCAGGTACAAAATCTCTCAAACTTATCTTTCTGAGGAGCTCCATCCTTTACTGATGAGAGCAAATAGCACAAGGGACAAGGGAAAACCCCACATGTATGCAACTCAGCCAGGAGAAACTGGAACATGAGGCATTCCTATGGAATGTAACAGGAGAGATCTTTCGCTCCCACTGTCTTTTCTGAAACTGATACTAAACTAGTCTACAGTAATATTCTGTTGCTTTATTTTATTGGCACAACCTGCCCCAAAAATGAGCAAAAACCTAGTGCTAGAACAAGCAGTGCTTATCAAACAAGTGACTGGTTAAACACTGATTAAACCCTGTATCTCAGCGGCACAGGTACAGGAAAGGTATGAGTGCAAGTAAGACGCAATGCTAATAGTAGCAACACTCGAGGCAACCTAGTGGCTACTGTTACTAACTTCAGAAGCTCATTACATGCCTTGTGTACTGTTTTTATCATCTGCTACTACTCAGCTGCTCAGCCTGCGCAGCGGAATAGTTACATCAGTTTTGAAGATGAGAAAGACAAGAAGATCATTTGGCCACAGAAAAGAGCAGTAAGCAGCCTAACCCACCTGTACTCAAGTGAATTGGCTTCCCAAGCACTTTGCCAGAGGGACTCCCCCCCACCACCTCCACAGTTCCGCGTTTGGAAAGGTGCCAGGAGTAAAATGTTTGTTTACTGCAGGCAGGAAAGGTTTACTTATGATTCAGACATTAGGAGGTGGCAGGAAGGGCTAAATTATGCAATTTAAAAGTAGGAAAATAAACAGAAAATAGCTGCAATGAGAAGAAGAAGGGAAGGACATGAAAGGCAAAAGGTTGGATCTTCTCTCTCACTCATCCAGAGCTGAAGTGATTGTCACAGCAGAAGGCCCCCAAAGGATTTCTTCACCTTTTAATTCATAGAGCCCACGGCCAGGGACTTTCCCCCCTAGCACTGAGTAAGAAACATCTGTCCAGCTCAGTTGCCCAGCTGGAAAGGACAGATCACAGTCTTCCTTATTTTGTTTAAGCAGGCAGAGTTTTCAGAGAGAACTCCCTCTGCCCTGCCTTTAAACAACAGCTACCAGCAGCAAAGGATGCAGAAGTGGACAGAAAAAATGCTTAGTTTACAGCCGGCTAAGTAAGGCAGGAACATACTTCAGATCTGTCGGATACTAGCTACAGAAACTGACAGGAAAAAAGTCTTCCCGTAAGCAGAAAGCAGGAGAAGCACCCCCATGGGAATCGCACCGCCTTCCCAGCAGCTGCTGGAAGCAATCGAGCAAGTGCTTCTCATGACTTTGCACCTCCCCTCTGCAGTTCGTCAGACCGACTCTCCACAGCGCATTATCTACCAAGATTGAACTTTGTTAACTTGCAGTAAAAGCCTGCACCCACACCCCATCCCTCTACAATGCTCTGAGAGAGGAGGCAGAGAAAAATTAGAAGTGAAGTTTAACCTGGGAAAAAGTGAGCAAGGGGGAAAGGGAACCTGTTTTTAAGATTTTATTTTATTTCCCATTATGCTATTCCAATTTGCTTGGTAATAAATCAGATCAGTTTTTACTCAAGTAGTGTGGTTTGCTCATGATAGTGATTGTGAGTGCAGAGCCACAAGGATGGTGAAGG
>VZTY01006776.1:0-15243 GCA_013400935.1 Turnix velox | reverse complement strand
TGGGAGGTGTCCCTGCCTATGGCAGGGGGGTTGGAACTCGATGATCTTTAAGGTCCCTTCCAACCCAAACTATTCTATGACTCTATGGTTCTATGATAGGGACCCCTATGATAGGGACCACTTGTAAGATTTCCACACTTTACTCTCCCTTTTCCTGTCACTTGACCCCTCTTTTTCAAAGAATGGTTCTGGTCAGAAGGGACCAAGCAGAGACGTTTTATGTTGAGAAAGCATTATTTTCTCTTTTGAAAGAATACTACTTTAGGGCTGGAGCAACTGCCCAATGAGGACAGGCTGAAGGAGTTGGGGTTGTTCAGCCTGGAGAAGAGAAGGCTCAGGGGGGACCTTATAGTAACTTACCGGTACCTGAGGGGGTCCTACAGAAAGTCAGGGGAAGGAATTTTTAATATGATATCGGATGGGAGGACTAGAAACAATGGATATAAATTGGAAAGAGGTAGATTTAGACTTGACATAAGAAATTCTTGGTGAAGCACTGGAACAGGTTGCCCAGGGAGGTTGTGGATGCCCCTTCTCTGGAGGTGTTCAAGACCAGGCTGGACAAGGCACTGAGCAGCCTGATCTAGTGGGAGGTGTTCCTGCCTATGGCAGGGGGGGTTGGAACTCGATGATCTTTAAGGTCCCTTCCAACCCAAACTATTTTATGATTCTGTGATTCTATACTTTGGTTGTCAAAAGAAATTTTAGTTTGGAGCTGAAATAATGTTGGCAAGTTCAATGTTTTTTCCTTCTTCATCTTTCACTTTCACAGTCTGAAAACAATATGAATTAAAAGTTTAGAGTTATATATTTAAAGTTTTTAAGAGTAAATGGTTTTCCATTTTGTACTTCACAGATAGTTTGAATGTCTTCATATTCTGTTGATTGTTATCTGCCCTTATCCAGCAGTAAACTTTATCTCAGCAGTTCAAAACCTGTTTACCAGAATGTTAGATGCCATCACAAATTCTTGTTTTATGCATTGTGAAGTCTGCTGTGTATTACCTTTCCTTGGTTATGTAAAACATTGACCTAATTCTACAACTTTCTTAAACAGAATAAAAAATTTGCACTTAAAAAAACACTAAACAAAAAATTTGTCAGTACTTCTGAGTTTTGAGTTTCTATAAATGATAATTTCTTTTTGCATTCTGTTTTTTAAAAAAGTAATTGCTTTATTTCAAACTCTGTTAATCTTTTTTGTATGTTTGCTTTCCTTTCTATGTCTCTTTTCTAATTTGGACTGTTCTTTTCCATTCTGCACCATTTTGCTTTTCATTCTTATTATTCTGTCAGTTTGTTAACTCTGCTTTCTCAAGGTTAGAGAATCTTTGTTTCTCTCATATTTGCTGTCTATTAGTTTAATAATAAGCATCCTTCCAAAACTCTTGAATAATCATAGAAGTATCACAACACTACTCTGAAACATCACTGTATCTGACTTACTGCTGATTTCCAGTGTTGTTCACCTGGAAGAACCCAGAGGTTTTTCCTTGAATCCAGAGCTCTGTGGCTGTTACCTGTAGTATGTGCTGCTTCAGGCTCAAAAGAGAAAATGCAATGTCTTGTCCTAGTAATACTGCTGGGGAAGTGGTGACATGGTCTGGCACTAGTTACCCAATGTGATGGTTGATGTCATTAGGAATAATAGCCATGGTTTTCTGCTTATATTGCAGTAAATGCAGTGATCAGAACACATTAGGTGGGATCAGTGTAGCCCCTTTAGCGATTAATACCAGATTGGGATAGAGGTTGTGGCTGAAGTGCAGCCCTTCAGCAATTAACACCTGACTGAGGTGGAGGATGGGGCTGCAGTGTGGCCCCTTTAGCAATTAACACCTGATTAGCAATGGCTGCAGTGCAACCATTCAGCAATAAATACATGATTGGGGTAGAGGGCTGCCCAGAGAGCTGGTGAAGGATTCATCCCTGGAGACACTCAAGGCCAGGCTTGATGAGGCTGTGAGTGACCTGATCTAGTGAAGAATGTCCCAGCTCACTGCAGGGGAGTCAGACTAGATGACCTTTGAAGGTCCCTTCTAACTCTATGATTCTGTGATTTCATGACCTGAGAGATCATCTAGTTACACTACATTCTTTTACCATGTTTGTACCTCCTTTTTCTCTGCACAAGTCATCTCATAGAAAGAAAACTTGACCCTAATTACTTTATCACTCCCCATTTTACTACTCCTATAGCCACATTTTTGACACCTTTAACTAGGTAATCTTGCCCTTGTGGGAGGCCCCCAGTGATCTCCTCCAAATACCCATGTGGCTTGACTCTTTTAGCCACCCATAAGACCCCACAATCTGCACCATTCCTCCTGCTTGTCTGATGCTCACACTGTGATTTCTGGCAATTCCATTAATAATGTTCGTTAGCATCACCACAGGGCAAGGGGCCTGGTCATTTCCTGCAGCCTTAATAGTGTCAAAGACAGTTTGTTCCATAACCATCCTAGAATTGTATTTCTCTACTTTTTTCTAATATACCAGCATGGACAATCAGTAGGATTAAGTTTTTGTAATTGCCTATATGATCCAGCATGCCAATCTCATCCAGCCCAAGAATGAATGAAGCACAGTTAGATAGCAAAGAATTAAATATCCCTTGTCTTGTATTTTTCAAGTGGACTCCTTTTCTTGAATGTCACATAGTATGACTTCTTATCACTAACAAAGCAGTTATCATGTTTCATTTTTCATAGTGTAGAGAAAGAGCTGTCTATTTTTTTAAATTCATACCCTTGAATACTGAAATATTTACACTTAGCATTGATAACAGAACCTGTGAATTGAAAAATATTCAAAACATATCAGTATTTGGGGAAATCAGTGAAGTGTTCTGAGACTTTCAGATAAGTTACTAATCGTGTTTGAAATATAATTAAAATTATAATTACAGTCTAGGAAAAGGAAATTATTTAATACAGACTTGTATAATTTAGTACACTTTATTACAAATTCAGTTTCCCTTCACCTCAAGGATTTTATAATTTTAGGCATTCATCTTAAAAAAAACCCAACATTAAGTGGGTGCGATTTTTTTTTGTTATTAAGAATTTTTATAAGACAAAGAATCCATGACTTTATGCAGAACCAAATGTGTTATTGTTGAGTGCATATTAAGAGTAAATTGCTATCAAACTATTGCAGGCATAGTGTCTAAGCTAAAAAATGAGATAAATATGACAGCAGTTTCTTGAGTTCCTGTTGAAGAAAATATCTTTGTCATTGTTCAAATTGATAGAAAGCACTTCTATCCTAGTGGTGTTTTCCCCAATGATGCTATCTGTTAAAAGTTCGACCTGATAAATCAGTGACTTGATCAGTAAATTTAGAACATTAGTAGTATGTCTGACAGTGGATTTGTTTGAAATTAAATTAATATGCTGTCATCAATGTTTTGTACTTGTGTTCCAGAAGACTCATTCTAGAAGTCTCAGTTAGAGGGTGTAGAGTAAAATCTCACATGAAAAGAAAAAACATGCTGCACATGCTGACAGAGGAGGGTGCAAATTGCACTTCTATGAACCTGAACATGTAGGTGCAACTTTGTACCGACTCACCTAAGAGACAGCCAAGGGGTACTCACATTTTCTTAAGAATTCTCCACTTAGAATGGAAACAGCAAGCTGAAAAAGCAGCCTTCATATCAGGAGAGGCTGTATTACATCAGTTGTTAAGGGATGAGAATCCTTCCTCAACTGCAAAGGCCTCATTTCCTTTCAGAGCCGTATTTCTTTTACAACTTGTTACTTTGGATTTGCAACACAAAGAATTCCCTACAATACCTTTAACTCCAAAATTACTGACTTTTAGCACGTGAAATGAAAGTTGTTAGTGTCATTAACAGTGTCAAGACTTACCTAAGGAAATAGAGGAGATTTTTATTTTTCTTTACACTTGAACTAATAAACTTATATGAATATACACAGAATCACACAGAATCACAGAATGACCCGGGTTGGAAGGGACCTCAAGGATCATGTAACTCCAACCCCCCTGTCTAGCAGGGCCACCTAACAAACACATTTACTAGATCAGGTTGCTCAGGGCCCCGTCCAACTTGGCCTTGAGCACCTCCAAGGACGGGGCATCCACAACCTCCCTCGGCAGCCTGTTCCAGGACCTAACCACTCTCCTAGTAAAGAACTTCCCCCTAACATCCAACCTAAATCTTCCCTCCTTCAACTTGGATCCATTTCCCCTAGTCCTGCTATTGTCAGCCCTTTCAAAGAGTTTACTCCCTTCCTGGGTGTAGGTTCCCTTCAGGTATTGAAAGGCTGCAATGAGGTCACCCCGCAGCCTTCTCTTCTCCAGGCTGAACAAGCCTAACTCCCTCAGCCTGTCTTCATAGGGGAGGTGCTCCAGCCCCCTGATCATCTTCGTGGCCCTCCTCTGGACCCTTTCCAAAATCTCTATGTCTTTTTTGTACTGAGGGCTCCACACCTGGACACAGTAAATTGCCTCTGACTTTAGTATTGTTTTAAAACATATGTGGACTTATATGTATATACCTGGAATAGTTTCTATTCTGTCTCACAGAAGAAGAAAACAAATCATGGCTTCATTAGTATATCCTAACTGGTTTTTTTTCAGCTGTTGTTCTCAAAGAAATTTTCAATCATTAATCAAAGTTAATCTTGATTTACACAGGCATAACAGTAAAACCATGGCAACCAGTGTATATGACAGACTTAATCCTTTCATGTATGTTTGACAAAATAAAATATTCGTATCTAGTAGAACATTTCATTTCAGTACATAAATTCTATTTTGAACACTTTATCATAATAAATGTTGGCATAAAGATTATTTCAAGCTGAAAACCAGAATCCACTTCCAAAATTAGTTTCCTAATTATCCCGTACCTCACTAAGTTATAGTGGCAAAATAACTACTCTCACCACACAAGGAAAACTTGAAAACAAATATAGATCAAGTTCAGCCTGTAGCTGTCCATTGTAATCAAAAGAGAGGCTTCTTCTCAATCACTCCAGTTGCTTTCATAGGTTATTTCTACAAAGATTATTGCAGACATCACATAAAATCATCTGATCATCAGTTGGTCTCCACTGTGTCTTGTGTCATATTAGTTTATCTAGTGAATTTTGCCTCTGGAAGTTTATCTCCTACCAAATCCCTGACTGCAACTACGGATTCCACCAGTGTGATACTCATGTAGATTTAAGAATTACATCAAGGAAATGTTATGTCTGTCAAATGTGGATACACGTTTTTAATATCACAGTTCTCTCCCTTCACAACAGGTTCTCTTGAAGAAGTTGGTGCCAGACTATTTCTTTCTGCTATTCACCCTTTGGTCAAATATATTTAGAATACCTTGACTTTGGATTTTCAGCTGTCATTTAACATGGCAATTTAATTTATTAATTTTAGTGGATTTTTTTTTTTTGTGCTGATTGAGGATTCTTTTCATTTTGCTTGAATGGAAGACTTGAAACATCTTATTGCACAATTCCTGTGACACATATTCACCCGGGAGTTTCTTTGAAGCTGATGCTTTGATGTGTCATTCATTTTCTTCCATGTTTGTAATTACTTGGAGGTCATTTTATTTTGCCCTTATTCTACTTTTCTGTAAATTTACTTCATGTCTGTAGAGTCTCTTGTTACCACTAAACTGATAGGATAAAGTCATGGTTATCTTAAGGACAAATAAACAACAACAAGGTGTCTAGTGTTGACATTTCAATGGTTATTAATGATTCATATTGTACAATAGTTGGGTAACAAATGTATTGACTTTCTTTCATTTAACTTTGAATTCACATTCTCCAGAGACTCTTGGTAGAACTGTTTTATCTAAATGTCAATATTCCAATAAAAAGGAGTCATCTTATTATGTTTTCTTGACCAATGTACTCATGTGGGAATCAGACAAACAGTCAATTCAGTTAACTGTTCACTGTAAGAGACAGATACATGACTACTTGCAGTTAGCATGAAAATGGATTTCATGAAAAATTTTTGGCATTCCATTATTCATTTGCACTTGACATTAAAAATTTTAAAAGTTGTTATCTTGTCAGCAAGACATGAGCAACCAACTGCTTAGGAGACACCTGCTGGAAAGTGGAAGACACAAGTCTCTGCTTCATATTTTACATAAATAAGATAATTCAAAATTTAAAAATGTGTCAGTGCTCTGACTGCTGTAGTTGCTCTGGTACTCATCTATCCAATATTGCTAAGAGTTTCATCCTGGGGTCTGGTGAAGATCTGATGAATTTTGTTAGCAATTTTCTGCTAAACAACAATATTGTCCCTAATTTTTCCATCAGCCCTGCTGTTTACACTGCAAGTATGAACAAGGGCCAAGACTTAGAAATTAATAACCTACGTTAAATGACTATTACTATAAATTTCAGCTACAGCTATCTCAGTGTGTAATTTCTGATTAAATTACTTAATTAATAAACCTTATTAGGGATGTTTTCAGATTGATAAACAATTTAAATGACAGCAGAATTTTCTCCCGTGTTTCAAGGTAACACAAAAATTTCAGGTTTAGCAAGAAGGGATATTTCATTCTGAGGGATCCACACTTCAGTCCAGACATACTGTATTTTTTCCTGTATCTCAAAACCAATCTAATAACATAGAGACAAACATACATTATCAGTTTCCTCTTAGGATTCCACTCTTTGTCAGGTACTGTCTAGGTGAGCATGGCTCACCTCAGGTACTATAAATCACCTTTGCTCATTGACCACATGTTGTCAAAGGGATAAAGTTCCAATAGTAAGCAACTGCTTTCCTGCTCTTTTCTCTCCTTGTATTTTACAGCATTCTGTGTAATGGATGATAAATCTCTCACCAGCTAAATAGGTAATAGAAGTTAATTCTTCTTGCAGATAGGAATTAGGATCATGCTGTTCTTCTATGTCCTATCTGGGATAACAGTAGTATTATTTGAGGCAGCAGCAACCTTTTTTTCTCTTCAGAAGATGTTTGTGTATGAAGTGTACATGGCACAATTGGCAGTCATAAGCCATGCACTGCACCAGAATTATTCTAAGGCAGAAAAATTAATTTTTTAATTATGTAGGATATGTATATGTTTCCAAAGGTAAAAAGATATGTATATCCTACTTTCTCAAAATACAGCAGATTCTGTACCAGCATTTTCTTGATGGTATTTTTTTATACTTTACCTGTATATACCCAAAAAAATACCTCTTCTGAAGATGTGAGAAATTAACTAGTGGCATTGAATGATATTCTGTAAGTCTGGCTATAATATTTCCTGCATGGATTTTGAATTTTATTGATAATTATTAGTGATGAAACTCTTGAAATAATTTCATAGCTGATATCTTGAAATCAGTATCATATCTGATATACTTTATGTAAGACATTTAACTTGGAATTTACTATGCATGGCACACAATGCTTGTTTAAGCTGGTTGTAATGGAGCACCTTAACTTTGCACTGTGGAGGAACAGTGAAGGACATTTTAAATTTTCATTTTTTTATTTTGTAATGAAGGTCTTATATAGAAGCTGTATTCTTTAAACAATCAAATAATTGGATAGCACCTGTGGTATGGCTTTGACTTGCATTCATGAACCAAATGTAAATTTGTTAGCTCCTGTGCTGCATTTGAAAGGGATTGGCATTGACTTCAGTTGGAGAAGTCTTGGCACAAAAGAAGCATCTTTCATCAGAGAGTTTAGCACATCTTGGAAAGCAGGTCTCCTCTGCAGGAGTCTAGAGTGTATCAGCAAATAAAACAGTTCCTCCTGCTTTTACCAACTTTCTAGAGATGTCCAGATGCAATTAAAAGAAACACTCCACATTCTCTGCTCTGCTCTATCAATATTACAGAACACAAAGAGAGTGTAAGTATGAATCTTGTATGAAGACCTCTAGTTGACTTCTTAGTTACCCTATTAAACCATTTTCTAGGTTTTAATCCCATCAGTATAATTACATAAATACAATTCATTTCAGTATGATGAAAAAACCTCATTCCATGCTTCTAGTGTGGATTAAAATCTTCTAATTTTTTTTTTTTTTATGCAAGAAAACCTCAGAGCTACAATAATTTCTTTTTTCTTTACTCCTGTTAGCCTTCGGCATCCATTCTGTATTTAACTGACCAGAAGTGGGAGGTGTTCCTGCCTATGGCAGCGGTGCTGGAACTAGGTGATCTTTAAGGTCCCTTCTGACCTAAACCATTCTATGATTCTATGATACTTAGTTTTGAAAGCTTTAAGGTTAAAGATAGAATCTGGTCAATTTTCTGGCATTTAAAAATTTCTGGCACCTAGTAACATCAGAATAAACAATTTCCAGCACTTCTTTTATTGTCTGACTTTGAAGTTGAAGCAGATTCAGAATATTTAGCAATTGTTGATTATTGTTTTTCATTCAAACTATTGCATTAAAATGAGTACTTGTTATTTTATGAGTTTTCAGGATTAAAGATAATTTTTTTTTTTACAGGAAGATAAGTTGTGTATTTTTAGAATATGATCTGTTATTATGCAGTACCTTTATACTATGATGAATTCCATAATCATGTAAACATGATGTGTTTACAGTGGATATACACCCTGTCTGCACTGCCAGAATATAATTTGTTTGAGACCTGTATTTGAACTGTTGTTATTAATCATGATTAAATTTTCTTATGTGTTTGCACTGCCTGCAGTACGAAATGCTCACTTTCTTTGCCTTTAGTGTTTTCTGAGCTGGTCAGTATGGTTGAATTGCCTGCAAGTCTCCCTACATTATGAAAGAGTGAATGTCTCACACCGCTTAAGGAAGACTTCATCGCCCCCTGGCGTCTTTTAGATTTTCCAGGGAATTTTTGTGGAGCTGTGTGGATGTGTCGGGACCTAAGTCCATTGACTCTCTATCCCTTTTTCCTGTACAAATTCCAATTCTTTTTAAAAGAAAAGCTGAGAAAAATAGCCAGTTATGTCAATGCAGTAATTATTTCTTGTAAAAATAATTAACTTTTATCCTTGATTGCCTTTACTAAGAGCAATAACTTTTTATATGAAAATAATTTCCCTTTTACTCCCAATAAATTACTATAACCACATTTTCATCTAAAGGTTTGTGATTCAGATCTCAAAAACCTCGAACTGAAAACTCTTTCATGTGAGCTGTTTTTTTTTACTTTGCAGGAAGATGTATCTTGTTTCTTAACTATTCTACTGTGTTTATCTACTGCAGTATATTTTCAGAATTGTCTATGGTATCAGACAGACCAACATTTTAAAGAAGTTAGAATGTGTTCCTTCTAAATTTCTAACTTTAAAGGGATGAAAGTTGATTCTAGCTTCCTCTACTTGATATACAGCCTTCTCTTCCTCGTATTAGTAGATTTTATTAGTTCTGCTAAACCACCAGCATTTAGTTATGTTATAACTGGTAAAGCTGCCATTATAATGTAAGGAACAACAAATCCCAGTTGTCCCAACAAATACAGACTAAATACTTATATTTGAATTAGATAAAATATCGGAATAAACAAAGCTTTTTTTCCATTGCTTTTGTGGTATTTCTTAGCTGTGTAAACCTCTTTTTTGGCTTTAAAAACTATTCATGTGTGCTACTCTTAAGACAGTCTGTTGGATTAGTATAATTAGACACCTTTCCATTTCCAAAATTCATGCCTCCAAATCAACTCCATAATTAGGCATAATTAGTTCTTTGATCCATGTCAGCCTGAACTGTATTTTTATATGAGTGAGAGCTGATTTATTTTATCAAGCCAATAAAGTAGGAAGCTTTAAGAAATAAGGTTTATTAACTGTTTTTGCTGCTTCACTCCTGAAGCATGGCAAAGGCCTAGTTCTTTAGTACTATAGCTGTAAACCATGCAAAAAGTATATGCAATTGCTTATGTGTGTTTTTCAAAGCTAAGTGATTCTTCCCCTATATAAAGACTGTTGTTTCAGATTGGGATGTTTTCACTGAGGAGGTATTGAAAAGATTAACTCTTTTTTTCATGGAAATAGGCAAGAGTGGAGCTAAAGAAATCTGAATTAATCACTTTGTGTGTGTGTACACGTGTTCATCTGGAGAGGAAGGGAGAAAGATTTTGAAGGCAATAACAACATATGAAAGTTCTTCCCTTTCCTTAACTAGGGTCATCAGGTTCAAGTAGAAGTGGAACAAATATTACAACAGTTTGAGGATATCTTGAATTGGCTCCATCATGACACAGCAAAAGCATTTTGAATTGTCACAATCAGCACTCATGCAGTGTGGTATCTCGCATATGTATGCTGATTTTTTTTCATTTTTAAGAATCAGTAATGCTTTTGTGTCAGCCGTAATGCTACTTAAAGTGACTTTCATATACACAGTCTATAGCTTCAGTGTGATTTGCTGAAGCAGTGGAAATGGCTGCTGTCAGCTTCAGAACAGATGAGGAATAAAATCTGCCACAAACCTTGAGAACTTAATATATCACTAAAGACAGTTAATTTAGTAGCCATGACCCATGATGGCAACAGAATTAATAGCAAATCTGCTCTGCAATGTTTTCCCTGCTGTGCCATTGTGAGTGCAGGTCAATATTCTGATTTCTGCTCCGCCATCACATACATTACCTTTGGTTTAATGGCAGACAGACACCATGTTTCTAAATCAATTATGTTTTCACTTTTATTAAATTATATTTTAAATTTTTGCAACTTTTGAATAAAATTAATTTTGAGGTTACAATATAAAATAGCAGCCTACCAGTACCTGAAAGGGGCCTACAGAAAAGCTGGGTAGGTATTGTTTGACAAGACATGTAGTGACAGACAAGTAGTAGTGGTTTTAAAGTAGAGCAGGGCAGGTTTAGATTAAATGTTGGAAAGAATTCCTTTACCTTGACACTGGTGAAACACTGTAACAGGTTGCCCAGAGAGGTAGTGGAGGACCCATCCCTGAAGACATTCAAGGCCAGGCTTGATGAGGCTCTGAGCAACCTGATCCAGTACAGGATGTCCCTGCTTACTGCAGGTGAGTTGCACTAGATGATCTTTGAAGGTCCTTTCAAGCTCTGATTCTATCATTCTATGATTTCAGAACCTTTTAGTGCTAGACCCTTGGATTGCATTTAGCAAGTACTAGATTTTTCTCCTGAATTCTTCTGTCCTATGTGAAGTAAAACTAAGTCACAGAGCTTTTGCCAGAGTCATATGGTGACTACAATGTAACACTACTCTTGCATTGTTCTTAGGTTTATTTTCCAAGCTCCTCTAGCAGTGTTATTTCTGTCAAGAGATCACTTTACAATTCTGCTGAATTGAACTTGCGAAGTATACAGCTGGAAAAAACTGCAGGAAAAACAAATATACAAAAACCCAACAGGTTTCTATCCAGACTATATCCAATAACAATTCTTTTGGCAGAAAGTGAAATTATGTTATCTCAAAAGCAGGTTTATCTGTATTGATTGATACCTAATCACTTCCACATGTTTAAAATGATGGAAACACTGAGTGCCTTACCTTAAAACACCAAACAAATAATATTTCTAGATTACTTGTTCATTTCAGAGGTACTTTTATAATGTACCTAAAACAGTGATACTTTTTAAATTGTCAGAAATGTTTGTAATTTAGAATTTTAAGATTATTTTTCAAACTACTAAAATTTGCTAGCTTGCAAACTATTGTCGCAACACTTTTTGAGTTACAGAAATAATGTTTTTCCTTACATAATGCATTCAAGAAAAATATTCTTACATTTCATTCATAAAATACACATATACAATTATAAATATTATAGCTTACACATTAAATAGAAGCAAAATAATTAAACCTTTTTAAATTTGTATCTTTAGTAGTTTCAGTGTAAGTATGTGTTTGAACAGTCTCATTTCAGAGTACGTGTCATATTCTGATGTAACTCTGGTGGTGAGTTTCCTTCCTTCTCTCCTGCTTTATTTTTGACTTGGTTAATCAGTATCATACTTTTTGTAAGACTGCCATGCTGTGTGTTAGCCCTGTAGCTTTATACAGCTGCTCTGAGAACTGAATCCATCAACCAGAGCTCCATATGCTTCTCAACTGTCCCCAGAACCACAGATGTGATTTTGAATGACTGTGGGTGCAGGCTTGAAAACAAGCCAAGTACAAATGTCAGCAGAGAGTCAGGTGAACTGGTATAACCAGAATAAGATAAATAACAAAAGCTAAGTTTGATTTCAGGCATACAGTCCTCTTGTCAGATCACAAATGGAAATAACATCATCTGAGTTCAAGATGAAAACGATTGCTCTGCATTTAACTAGAAACTTGTCAGTAAGGTCACTTGAAGAGAAAAAGGAGTCTTTGGGCACCTGTGGAGTAGTAGAAGCATCATTAGGGGAGACAGAGCTGACAAGACTCCTAAGGGAAGACTAAAAGTGAAACTTATAGCCTGTGAAATACAGAGATTATAAGAGAGTGAGGAAAGAAGTGTCAGAAGAGAGAAATATTGTAAAGAATTAAAGAAATCCATGTGGAGTTTTCTGGGCACCAGAAATGTCAATAAAATGGGAGAGATTGCTCTGTGGGAAATGTTCTCCCACTGATAACTGCCACTGTCTTTTTGCTGCTGTGTGGGGATGTTGAGTCTCTATTTGCCAGCCTGTGAGACAGGGAGTGAGTGGATGGAAATGTCCCTGACGGCTCTGATGATACCTGAGTTGGCAGCAGGTAACATCAGCAAGACTGTTAATATGTGGCTCTTCAGAGCATCCAGAACCCCATGAATGGTTTGGGATTTTGATGTTTAAAAGAGGTCCTTTGTCCTTTAGTATCTAAGAAGTTAGGAAAGGGTTTTTGAAAACAACAATTTCCTATATAGCCATTTGAATTTTCTGCAGTAATTTTTTCTTTGTAGTGTTTACCAGAAGGGACTAGTACATGCCTATTAGAACCTTATGTGACAGTAGAAGACTGGTGGGGACCAGTTCAGAGAAGTACGGACCAGTTTAGACCTTTGTGGTGTGGCAGGAGAGCAGTATGGACTGGAAGCATCCCAGAACAGATTAGTAGGGACCACCAGAAACCAGTAGGGACCAGTAGAGAGCAGTATGGAGCAGTTTGCAGCAGAATGACAACAGCATGCACCAGTAGGACACCAGTATGCACCTGTAGAACACCAGTATGGATAAGTTTGGACCCGTTTAGAGTGGCAGAACAGCAGTATGCACCAGTAGGATACCAACAGGACACCAGTCTGGGCCATCATAGTGCAGCAGGATGCCAGAATGCACTAGTAGGAGATCAGTAGCACTCCAGAATGCACCAGTTTGGGCCCATGTGATCCAGTAGGACACCAGTATGAAGCAATAGGGTACAAGCAGAAAACCAGTATGGATAAGTACCCACAAGTACCCAGCAGTATAGGCCAGTCTGGACCAGAACAGACCAAGACGACATCGCTGTTCACCAGTAGCATGCCAGTATGGACCACTTTAGACTCATGTAGTGTCATAGAACAACAGTATGCACCAGTAGGACACCAGTAGAAGACCAGTACTGAGAAGTATGGTCCTGTACTTACAAGCAGGGACCAGTAAAACCAGTAGGGGAAGGTAGATATCAGTAGGGCACAAATTTGGTCCAGTACAAAAAAGTATGGACCAATGTAGAAATTTGCAGTGTGGCCAAACAGTACCAGTAGCACACTAGAACAAATTAGCAGAGACCAGTAGGGACCAGTGACGACCAGTATGGAGCAGTTTGCAGCAGAATGACACAGTATGTACCAGTAGAACACCAGTATGCACTCATAGGACACCACTATGGACCAGTTTGGACCCATGTGCTACTGCAGAATATAGTATGCACTAATAATACACAAGTAGCTCACCATTATGGATCAATATGACACCAGTATTGAGGAGTACAAACCAGTACAGACCAGTTTTGACCCATGTGGTGCAGTAGCATACCAGCTTGGGCCAGTAGGACCCACATGGCCCATATGGGCCTGTAATGAACAGCAGAGATGAGTACCTACCAGTGGCAACCAGTGAACCCCAGTAGGGGACACTAGAGTCCTATATAGCACCAGCTTGGACCAGTATGGACCAGTATTAACCTGTAGGGACCAACAGGCATGTTTGGACCAGTAAGCACCAGTAGCACACCAGCACTGTCCAGTAGGGGGGAGTATAGATTAGTAGGGAACATTTGGACACCAGTGCCCACCAGCAGAGCACCAGTATGGCCAAGTAGGACACCAGTAGCACAGTAGTACAGAGCAGTACTCAAATGTAGGGACCCGTAAAGATCAGTATGGGCCTATATGCCCCAGTAGGAGAGGAGTAGGGACCAGTACAGAAAACTATATACAGTTTGGACCTTTGTGCTGTGGCAGGACAGCAGCATCTACCAGTAGCACACTAGAACAGATTAGTAAGGACCAGTAGAAACCAGCAGGGAGAGACCAGGATGGAGCAGTTTGCAGTAAATGACAGTATGCACTAGTAGGACACCAATATGCACCCATAGGACACCAGTATGGATCAGTCTGGACCAATGTGGTGCATCCAGAAAATATTATGCACCAATAATACACAAGTAGCACACCATTGCAAACCAATAGGGGCATGTATAGACCAATAGGGCAACAGTTTAGACCACTATGGACAAATATGGACCAGCATAGACCCCTAGGACACAACTATGGTTGTGTATGGTACAGACCAGTATGCACTAGTTCAGACCCAGATGATGTGGCAGGACATCTGTATGCACCAGTAAGACCCAGGTAGCACAACAGTAAAGACCAGCATGGACTACTACCCATCAGAAGGGATTAGTATAGACCAGTCAGGCATCATTTTGGAACCATACAGTCCAGTATGGACTCCTATTCACCATTAGGGACCAGTACAAGCAAGTTTGGAACTGCATGCACCAGCAGGACTCCTCTATGCACCACTAAGGTGCCAGTAGGGAATCATATGGTGCGCAACAGTACAGAGAAGTTGGGACCAGTACAGACAATATGAGACCAGTAGAGCACCCATACAGTCCAGTAGGGGCCAGCAGAGAAGAGTAGGATCCAGTAGAGAGCAGTGTGGAGCAGAAATACACCAGTATGCACCAGTAGGGCACCATCCTGGACCAGTTTAATCCCATGTGGTGTGGCAAGAGACCAGCATGCACCAGTAGAAAACCAGTATCACAACCGGTACAGTCCATACTGCTGCTGTACGGTCCATTGGGGGTAGTATAGACCAGTAGAGCACCAGTATGGAC
>VZTY01006753.1:0-23985 GCA_013400935.1 Turnix velox | reverse complement strand
GAACAACTATTATGCCTCCATACATAAGGTAGATGAAATGTAGGTGTAGATCCCTTTGAAAATCACTGTGTAAAAACCACACCTGTCTGTAGTTTACATATCAAATTTACATTGAATTTCTTCTTTCTCCCTGTGAGATCAAAAGGAGCATATTGCCTTTTATGTGCTTAAGTGAGGAAAGAAGTTGGTACCTCATTTCACATCAGCTGTTAAGTGCACTGTGCTGTTCCCCTTGCATCTGAGGTGAAATGGCAATTTCAATCAATTTCACAGCGAAAATGAAAGGGGTAAGAGGATAAAAAGGACAGAAGTGCTCATCTGAGGAATAAGTGGCTCTGGATGGCACGAATGAAAGCAAAATAATTCAGAAAAATCCTTATTGTTTTGGATAAAACTATAAATTTTATATTGGTTTTAACAGAAGAGGAGTTTGTCTTTACAGAGGCTGCAAAGGAGGGGAAGAAATCCCAAACAAAAAAAATCTGAGAAAATCAGACTGACTGGTATCACAGTGCTGCTGTGCAATGATATAGAAACTAGTTTTCTGCCTGAGCACTCAGTTCTCAGAGCAAAATACTTGCAGAAATGAAAAAGATGAGTTACATTAAAGGAAAGCTCTTATATATTTCTCAGAGAGCAGGGTATTTCCCTGCCATGCACAAGGCCAAATTCAGTTTGTGAAATTCATCTTCCATTCCCCTAAGGCAGCACAGGTTGGCTGGTAGGTTTTTACTGATGGTTAGAATTTGTTCAGAGCATGTATTAATTACTCCATTCTCAGCACTGCTGATGAGGCTACCTTTTATAAATATGTAGTTTAATATATTTTCCTTACCTACCAATAGGCATCTCTGCCTGTTGGCTTCAGAGGTGGATTCCCATGCTCTTTTGTTCTTCATGCCATAGGAGTGACCATGTGTTAGCCTTAGGCACTGGAAAATAGTTTGTCAATATTCTTGCCCTAATGTCATAGAATCATAGAATAGTTGGGGTTGGAAGGGACCTTAAAGATCATTGAGTTCCAACCCCCTGCCATAGGCAGGGACACCTCCCACTAGATCAGGCTGCTCAGTGCCTTGTCCAGCCTGGTCTTGAACACCTCCAGAGAAGGGGTATCCACAACCTCTCTGGGTAACCTGTTCCAGTTTTTCACCACCCTCACTGTAAAGAATTTCTTTCTTGTGTCAAGTCTTAATCTACCCCCTTCCAGTTTACATCCGTTGTTTCTGATCCTTCCATCCAATATCATATTAAAAAGTCCTTCCCCTGCCTTTCTGTAGGACCCCCTCAGGTACTGATAAGCTACTATGATTGTTCCAAGTGTTAACAAAGATTAGCCCCACTAGTCAGTGGCTACCACATAATGGATATTAAGTTCAGAAGGGTCCACAGGAAAAGCTACAAACATTGTCCAATATGCCTGTCAGAATCCTACAAAAAATGCTGCAGCTGAGGATTCCAAACATACAATGACTCAATATAACATCAGTGTAATATGTTACTATCTTTTGGAATTAGGTTTTATCACACTATAAAATTACTAAGAGATCCTTATGAATGGTAGCTGATTTCCATAGATTCTTTGAAGTAAATTGAATGCTTGAAATAATGAATTGACAAAATTTCTAACTGTTCTTACACATTGCTAATCATGAAAGGCACATACTGTGATACTGAATAACACATATGAAGCCTTTTATAAGGTGGAGGGATTTGTTACAGCTGTAGGTTTTGCTGGGAGTTTTTTGGGGGTTTTAAGGAAGTTTGAAGGGTTTGAAGGGGGTTTGGGGAGTGTTTCCATTCAAGAAAAATCCCAGATGTGAAAACTGGAACAGTGACAGCTACAGTCACTGTAGCTTCCACCCCATTGCTGCCTTAGTAATCTGCATTGATGCCCACCTGAAGTGGCCTCTTTTCAGAATGGAAGAGTAATTTCTGTACCTCTGACACTTGACATCTTTTCTGGTTCCATTGATTTATTCCCAGTAATTCATTTAATGTCTCAGTGTGCACCTCTTGGTCTGATGCTAATCACGAGTTTGCTGATCAAGCTTATTGTCTCCACAGCCCTTGAAGATTAAAAAATTATTTGCATTGTTTTTCTAGTGACTAGATATATCCAGCCTTCTGCTGACAGTGCAAATATATTACAAGTCAACATCAGACACTTCAGGAAAGTTTACCCTGCAGAGAGTAAGGTTTTCTTCCTCCAGAGTGTAGAACAGGCTTCCCATCAGGCTCTTGATTCTTCAGAAGATTGTGGCACTGGTGTAGCTTCAGTTATCCTTGCTTACTGTGAGCATCATGGACTGGTATTTAGTCTGACATCACTCGGTTTATTACATGAACAATCTAGGCATGAAAAACTCAAATAAAGATGCTGTCATTACAACTGAAATTAGATTTAGAATTAGAATCCTTTTCAGGATTTCTACCCCCTTGCAACTAAAAAAATAAATTTAAATATTGATACTCTCTCTTTTGTCCTAATTAGTCTTGTTGTATATCAAGACTAATGTGTATTGGCAAGGCAGAGAAGGAAGATTTTGTTAAATATATTTGCATGAGCCTTCAGCTCGGTGTTTTGAGTTCCTCACTGTGATGGTATTTTGTCATTCAACTACAAGATTGAGATGTACATTCTTCTCCTATATTGATTGTAAAAACATCGTTAAATTTAAAAAAAATTTAAGTTTCAAAAATCAATTGGGGAGGGGAAGGATTGTTTCTTCCTCAATTTGTTAATCTGTAGTATTGGAAGGAGCATAGCAATAGCTTTATTGAAAGCTTTGGGCTTACTTAGCAAAGTCAGGTTTTCCTCAGAATGAAGTTCATCCTAAGGGATGCCCCAGAGTACTATGAAAATCTATCCAGCCACAGGTAATAGAGTCACAGTGTTTACAAGGTTGTCATAACAAAACAAGAAACAGAATAATTTATTTCTAGTTTTGGAGATTTACATCCAGCATTTATAGTTATCATTTGATAAACAATGATTTTTAAGGATTAGTGGAGGTGATAGCAGACAGCTAGAATTAGAATGGATTAGAATGAAGAAGATGGGAAAAGTGGTAAAATACAATGGAATAATTCATGGCTTATTCAGTCAGAGAGTCAGGGGTTTTTAATTTGGCTACAGAATAGTCTCATGAAGGTTTCTGTTCCATCTTACCTTTGGATACTTTAAACTGAAAATGACCAGAACGTTATAGATGTGTTACAGAGACCCAAAAAACAGGGATGGGACTAGAGACCACAGCTACTTCTTTCCACTCTTAGTTCTTTGAGACAGAGAGAGGAGACTTCAGTGAAGATTAGCCCTAGATTGTAGTTTCTCCTTACTGGTTTACAAATCCTGAGAAAATGCAGAAAATTAATTATTCTATAGCAGGAAAATTAACTAATTCTATAGCAATCTGAGAAAATACAGCAGCTAAACTTCCCTGAGATCTATAGCCACACTTCCCAGGTAGCATACTAACATAACTGATTGTGGGAATACCCAGGAAGAAGGAAAAAACCCACACATTTCAATACTAAAATGACATATTTCTTTTTCTTATCTTAATACTGATGTCAAGTGAAAATAGTTAAGACCTGTCCTTTCTGAGGATAGCAGCTGAGAACTAGAGGTTACCAATACTTTTTCAAAAGCAAGTGGTACATCTTCCTATAGTGTCTATTAGTTTGAACTTCTTCATATGTAGATGAAGATATAAAAACAAGAAAGATTTTTTTTTAATAACATAACTCTAAAATGACATTGAGATTAGCAACTTAACTATCATCTGACAATAATAATTCCATAAAGAACTATAGACCTCTGAATGACTATGTTATTAATAGCTCTTTCCCAGTACCAGTGACCATCTGTGACTGCTTTACCATCTGTGATTGCTATTTCAGTTAGGGAGGGGGGAAAATAGCAGTGATATTGGCCTGAATTTACAATATAAAGTAATATTCAGCTAGACCTACTGTAGATTATTAATTTGTCTTTGATTAGAAGTACACACTGAGCAAAAGAAAATTAGTTTGTTTGATTTGTTGGCACAACATGGGTTTGGGAAGAGGCCATGGGAAGCTGAAAACAAAATTAAATTGCATTTACTGAAATCTGAAACCTGCAAAAGTTGATGGAATTTAGATTAAGAGGATGAAAAGAGCTTAAATAGCACTCAAAAAGGTAGTGAATGTTTCTGTAAAGACCCATGACAAATGATGTGTTGATTATTGTGATTTGCTAAGATTGGGTAGCAGGGGAGCAGAAATAGAGGGTTGTCAGCACTTTTAAAAAAAAATTCAATTTGTTGATGACATATTAGAACACACAGAGAAAACAGTGATTTTTAAAAGTCCTAATTAAAATTAATCTTGTTGATTTCCTGAGTGAAGTAGCATTTATTTCAGAAAAAAAAATAATTAATAACAGCTAATGTTTGCTAAAGTGTGCTTGCCTGCAGAGGCAGAAGAGTCAAATTAATAATTTTTTAACTTCCCTGATTAAACTGTGTTAAATTGGTTCCATATTTTGCTATTAACAAGGCTGTGTTCTGTCATAGGTGAGGTGATTACTTTCAGTGTATGTGTGTTGACAATTTGCTTTTCCTTTACTTAAGCAAAATGTACAAGAAGCAATGGGTGTATAGGATGCAATTTCAAATCATTCAAGTCCTGCTTCCTAATCTCCTTACATTTTCTGGGAGCCTGAATTTACTTCAAAACTAAAAAGACCCTAGTAATTTAGGATACAATTTAGATTGCATCTAAGTAGTTGCTTTGTCTGCTTTCCTACTTGACTGACATAGGCACCTCCAGAAATTACTCATCAGCTTAAGATAGATACTTTCCCTAAATGATAGTGAATCATCCTTCTACCATTATCTGTGGGTAAGTGTGGACATCTGACCTTAACTAGATTTCTACATTTTTGCACTGCCTAACTTCTTCAAAGTTTTACAGTGGAGCTTTGGAAATGGACAGATTTCATTTGTGGAAGTCTTCAGTACAATGAAGACCACACCACTTTTGTGAAGTACAAGAACCTGTAGCAGCAGAGTTGAGGCCAAAAATGGCAAAAAGTTTTATCAAGTATTTTTGGCACTAGAAAGTCCTGCTTTGGTGTCTCTATTTCAGTTAGAGTTTTAGCTACTCAGTATGTGGCTCAGAGTCTTCTATTCAATTGTAGAAATTATACATACTGTTGTATATAATTATGAATATATATTCATTTATAATTATACATATATTTGTTCTATTAAATGTTAAGTAAAAGGAAGGAACATAGGTCTACATGTATTCCCCTCCCTCACATGCATGAATTATGTGTATTTGTTTATAAAAAGTATACAAAGATATATGCCCCTAATCTTTAAATTACAGTTGAAAGATCATAAAGTTGATTTTTAAATCTTAGGCCAAACAAAGTCCCAGTAAATTTGCTTTGGATTGTTTATTTTCCTGACTTTTAGCAGACTAACAGAATTTTTTAATGTATTTTTCTGCTGATTACAGAACCCACGAACTTCCTGTCCATTAGAGAAAGTATGTGGTTAAGATATAAAGCCATACTATATAAAAAAATTTAAACAGCTTATGATTAGCTTGTGATTAAGCCTCCAGCATAGTGATTCGGTCTTCTTCCTTCTTTTGCAGACAAAAGGTTCCTCAACTCCATCAGGTACTCAAAAGAAGGTGAAGAGAACTCTCCCCAACCCTCCTCCAGAGGAAGCAACAGCAGGGACTCAGTCGCCATATTCTTCTGTGGGATCAGTTTCACGCAGAAGGATTTGCAGAACCACCACTATGGCCAGAGCTAAAATTCTTCAGGATATAGACAGGGAACTGGATCTGGTAGAACGTGAATCAGCCAAGCTTAGGAAGAAGCAAGCAGAGCTAGATGAGGAGGAAAAAGAAATAGATGCCAAGCTGAGATACTTGGAAATGGGAATTAATAGGAGGAAAGAAGCCTTACTGAAGGAAAGAGAAAAGAGAGAGCGTGCCTATCTCCAAGGAGTAGCAGAAGAACGTGATTATATGTCAGACAGTGAAGTTAATAGTACCAGGTCAACCAGAATAGAAACTCAGCATGGTTTGGAAAGACCACGTACTGCACCCCAGACAGAATTTAACCAGTTTATGCCACCACAGACACAGCCAGAAACACAGTTTGCCCCTGCTACAAGTCCATATGCTCAGTATCAGTATTCATCTCCTGCCCTGCCTACTCAAGCACCAACTCAGTTCACACAGCAGTCACATTACCAGCAACAGCAGCCTTTGTACCACCAGCAGGTTTCACCCTATCAGACCCAGACAGGTTTCCAAACAGGAGCTACTATGTCCTATACTCCACAGGCTCAACCTCCACCATCTCAACAGTCATCCTATCAACTCCCATCCCAGATGATGGTGATCCAGCCCAAGTCAAGACAAAGTACGTTGTATTTGGAGCCTAAGATCACAACCAACTATGATGTAATTCGCAATCAGCCTCTCATGATAGCACCAGTTTCAACTGACAATAATTACACAGTTTCCCAGCTGGGCAGTAAATACTCTACCTTGGACTTAAGGATGGGACTAGATGAGAGAAACAGCATAGCCAGCAGTCCTATATCAAGCATATCTGCAGATTCATTCTATGCAGATATAGACCACCACCATACATCCCGAAATTACGTCCTGATCGATGATATAGGAGAACTTACTAAAGGAACAGGAGCTCTTGGTTCTAGTTTTAGCCTCCATGAGAAAGATCTGACCAAAACAGATCGACTGCTTCGTACAACTGAGGCCAGGAGAGCACAAGAAGTGACAGACTTCCTGGCACCACTGCAGACTTCTTCGAGGTTACATTCCTATGTTAAGGCTGATGAAGATCCAATGGAGGACCCTTATGAGCTCAAACTTCTGAAACACCAGATAAAACAAGAGTTTCGTAGAGGTGCAGAGAGTCTTGATCATCTGGCGGGTCTGTCACAGTATTACCACCCAGAGGGCAGCTACAGGCATTTTCCAAAATCTGAGAAATACAGCATAGGTAGGCTCACTCTTGAGAAACAGGCTGCTAAGCAGCTCCCAGCAGCCCTCCTTTACCAGAAGCAGTCAAAACACAAGAAAGCTTTGATAGACCCCAAACTGACAAAGTTTTCACCTATCCAGGAGAGCAGAGACCTTGAGCCCGACTATTCAAGCTATATGACTTCTAGCACTTCAACACTTGGGGGAATTACTACTAGGGCAAGGCTTCTTCAGGATGATATCACTTTTGGCCTTAGGAAAAACATCACTGACCAACAGAAATACATGGGGTCACCACTGACTTCATCCATTGGAGCAGGCCTGGGGACTGCATTAGGTCCAACAATGAGATCCACATTACAAGATGAAGCAGACAAGTCTTATAGCAGTGGTAGCAGATCTAGGCCCTCATCTAGACCCTCCTCAGTTTATGGGCTTGATTTGTCATTGAAAAGGGATTCTTCCAGTTCTTCTTTAAGACTGAAAGCTCAAGAAGCTGAACCCCTAGATGTTTCCTTTAGCCATGCAGCACCTTCTGGAAGAACTAAACCCACCAGTCTACCTATTAGCCAAAGCAGGGGAAGGATCCCAATAGTAGCACAGAACTCAGAGGAGGAGAGCCCACTGAGTCCCGTTGGCCAGCCAATGGGAATGGCAAGAGCAGCAGCTGGACCCTTGCCACCAATATCTGCAGATACCAGGGACCAGTTTGGATCGAGCCATTCATTACCTGAGGTCCAGCAGCATATGAGGGAGGAGTCACGGACTCGGGGCTATGATCGAGACATAGCCTTCATCATGGATGACTTCCAGCATGCCATGTCAGACAGTGAAGGTAAATTAGGCCTCAGACTGGTATCTTACTATCACAACGCAAATCCTCATTTCTATGCATGTGTCTAATTTTTGTTACACT
The DNA here is from genome assembly GCA_013400935.1 of Turnix velox. Classification (NCBI taxonomy): domain Eukaryota; kingdom Metazoa; phylum Chordata; class Aves; order Charadriiformes; family Turnicidae; genus Turnix; species Turnix velox. The sequence continues at coordinate 16,046 of VZTY01006753.1, read as the reverse complement.
GCAAAGACTTTTTTCTTTTTTCTCTTCCTTGGTGCATCTTCTGTGTATCCACTTTTTTTGGGGTTTGATTTGTTTTGTTTTACTTGATTTTATTTTTAATTTTATTCTTACAGTGTTTTCTGGATGGTGTTAAGCTACTCTGGCATGCTCACTGTATTGTTGTTGGTTTGCTTTCCTTTCTGTTTGCTTGTGCATTTTCCTTTTTCATTTATTGATGTCTATTTTTCTAATGATGCTGTGTTGAGTATTCCATGTACAATATATGCCCTACCATCAGTCTTTATGTGGAGCCTTCTGCAGTGACTGTGAATCATTGAACTTACCTGCAATAGTTTCTGTTGGGATTTGGAAATAATCTCCCAAATCCTCTAAACTAATTTTATTTGCATGAAATTCCATGATAGAATTCAAGAGCTGGTAATTCCATCTCCCGATGCACCACTTCAGACCTTCATTTATATAGAAATGGTATGTTCATCAAGTACATGATTGTGTGTTAGAACCATGTAGAGCTGCACATGATAGCAAAATAACATTCTACATATGGTTTGTTGAGAACATCCTGTCATGTGGACTTTTGTGCATTCAGAATTGTGATGATGTAAGATAAAACGTCACTTGGATGGTGCGAGACAATCTCATCCTTCAATAAACTTGCATAAAATATTTTACTTCTATTGATGGATCATGCAGCTTAGTTGGTTTGCTATGAACCCTGCACAGTATGTCTGCCAAACAAGCACAAGAGTTTATCTCACTTAGGTTCATGAAAGGACCCTTTCTGGTGTATTGGTGCAATTAAAATTGTTTCTTCTGAGGAAGTCCAGCAGAATGTTAAAGCCGATGTTAAGTACGGAATAATTTGCAAATTATGTATCAGTTTTGTTTGAGTTAGTTCAGACTTCATCTATTTCTAAATTGTTTTAAAAAGCATTGAGACAGTTTGAAAGAAAATGAAATTAACATGTTTGGAATTGTATGCGCTCCCTCAACTTTTCTTATGTGTATTTAATGCACAATAAAGGAGACTTTGCATGCGCTATACTGTCTGTAGATGGCAATGATTGTCTCAGAAGACACATCTGCATGATTATGAAGTAGAATGGTTTATTTTCCACCTTTGTATTAACCCCAGTGTTTATTATTGCATTAGTGCTTTTCTACATAAGCAGAATCTTTCATAAGCATTAGAAAATTAAATCTATTTACTTTCCTGATAATTCAATATATTGAAGGGTTTTCTTACATTGCATAGGACTTTTAAGATCACTGAGCCCAAACATTTCTTTTCATATTTCTTAGATATTTACAAATTCTTTATGAAGTCTCTCTTTCAGAGAAGGTTCAGGATCATCATCTTTTTTTATTTTCATCAAAAGTTTGAGTATTTGCACTATTTTTAAATTCTTAGCACTCAAAGCCCTATTATTAAATCTGCTGCAGGCAGTTGTAAGGAACTCCCCAACTCATATCATTCATAAATAAGTAGGTGTTATCTCAACTGAACTTGTGCTTTTTAAGGGCCATTCTAGGGTCAAATGGGGAAAGACATAGGACTTACCTCTTGAAAACAACTAAACTGAACCAAAAAACCCTATTTNTTTCTTAGATATTTACAAATTCTTTATGAAGTCTCTCTTTCAGAAGAGGTTCAGGATCATCATGTTTTTTTCTATTTTTATCAAAAGTTTGAGTATTTGCACTATTTTTAAACTCTTAGCACTCAAAGCCCTATTATTAAATCTGCTGCAGGCAGTTGTAAGGAACTCCCCAACTCATATCATTCATAAATAAGTAGGTGTTATCTCAACTGAACTTGTGCTTTTTAAGGGCCATTCTAGGGTCAAATGGGGAAAGACATAGGACTTACCTCTTGAAAACAACTAAACTGAACCAAAAAACCCTATTTTGTGCTATTCTGCCTTACATAAACAGGAATAGGGAGTTATATTTCTGCACTACATTTCTCTCATATATTTCTCCAATATCCTTGAATACCACAACCTCCTCTTTCAGTGTTATTTTTCTAATTTCTGTCAAGCTCTTGTTTCTTCACAAGTAAATTATTTCTGCACCCTTTTCTGTTAGGTCTTGTGAAATCAAAATGTCTTATGACATTTTCAAACACACCATCTAATAGCAAGTTTTTGAACTGAAAATAAGTCAGATCCTTTGGATGTAAGATTAAAAGTGTTCCAAAAGAAGCAATTACAGTCCTTCAGAAAGTTATGGGCTTCCTTTAGACTGCATTTCTCTCAGCAGTGCCCCCACAATTCTACTGCCTTTAAATGCAGTTTTCTTTGCTGCTTGGCTTTTTTATCTTTTTTATCCCCTTTTTTTCAACAACTAATGCGTGGTGTTGATGAAATTTCATTAGAAGAAATCAGTCCAAGCACTATCTTGGGAATACTCTTTTACTAAAACTTGAACTTTCATGTTTAGAGACTTTTAAAGTTTGATGTAGGCCAGAGTACTGAATTTGAATTGTTTTTCTTTCATTCAAATTGGGAGATGTGCTTGACTTGCTATTTATTTTTCAATACTTAAAATCCATAAAAAATACTGGAAAAGAGTATAAATAAATTTTTGAGACTAAACCTTCTGGTTTTCATCAAGTCCACCTAAATACTGTAACAAACCAGGCTTAAAAACATGCTTCACCCATAAGTACTACCTACACCAGGATTTCAAACATTTTTTAAAAGTTTTTAAAAATCTTTAATGTCAGAAAAGAACAAAAAGAGCACAACATCGAGAAGTTTTCACTGAAAATAAATAGCATTTTGAGCTATGAAGCATTTGGTATTTTCTCAGGGTTTTGAATGCCATGAAAGATCTGATTCAGCAAATAGCTCTTTATTAACTCTAAAGCTGCCCCAGTTTCCACAAACTATTAAGTATACTGAAGACAGCAATTTTCAAGGATTCTGAAGTTAGTGCTTCTATTTAGGAATGTAAATAGTCCTTGTCCAGCTGAGAAGATAGAAAATTTACCTTTTCTCACCTGAAGGATTTTGTTTTTTCTTTTATCTGCTAATTTTTTAATTCTGCCATAGACTTTAGAAGTTTAAAATGAAGGTGTGAAGACATCAAGACATTAACACAGTGAAACCCTTGCAATTTTTCATGTATGGGATTTAGATTGATCTCACTCTTAGTTCTCTGGTCAAGTTTCCTGGAATTCCACAGCATGAGGTTCAATTTCACCATGTTAAAATGGGTGCAGTGAGGGATTTTATTTGCTCCAGGAGGAATTTTTTGCAGGTGAAACCATCTGTCAGCATATTGTTAACTCTTAGAAAAATGGATGTATTCTCAGTGATTCATCTTGGCTGTTTCCAGCTTAAACAAATACCAAATAATCAACCCAAAATTAATTACCTCTTTGTGTGTGTGTGTCCATGAGAGTGACATGTGTGTTTCCATACCTTCTAAAATTTCATTAAAAATTTACACATTCATCACAGTCTGATAAAAGGTGGTATTCTGTGTAACGCACCAGCTTTTCTAGATAGGAAATACAGCAAAAAGTCATTTCAGCTTAGACAGGAGAGGAAAAAATTGTTCTTTCTAAAATGCTCAGCTAAGGACACAGATTATGACAGTCAGCTTTGATAACTGGGATCAGAAAAATGCATTAGGTTCTTCATGTAAGCTTCACTAAGAATTTTGGTCAGGATGACTTACAAAAACTACATGCCAGCACTAGTTATCTTGTATAAAGGTATGAAGCATAGAAGATTCATGTATTGGATCATAATGTTTTATTGAGAGAAATTAATAACTAATCACTAACCAGACAAGCGTGAACCTTTAATATTTTTATATTAATATACACTGATATAGAAAATACTATTTCTAACCATTTCATATTAATTTATGCAGGGTTGGGGAGGGACTGCATGATAACTGAATTAGGCCTAATAATAATAATATAGGATGTTGATGTTACCACAAGCAAAATAGTATTTTTCAAAAATCATGTGTATATATCATTCCTCTTTTTAGATGAATTTAATAATAATAATGAAAAAAAATTTTCTTCCTTTTGAAATTCTTTTTCCAATTGTTTGTTAGACAAGCTAGGTTATGTTTATTTTAACAACTAAACAGAGAAGATTATGCACAGTATAACCATTTTTCATTTTAAATTTTCATCTGTGTCATGGAACAATTGCATTCCCTTTTGTTACTATAGCAACAACTGACCTTATTTAAGGTTTGCAATTTCTGGTAGTTTTGCTGAAACAAATATTGTCTTTCTTTGAATTCCAATTTAATCTTGCATATTGAATCAAAAAAATCCAAAGTTTCACTACATTCTGGTTAGCTGCTTTACACTGATGGGCAAGATAGGTGAAAAGCATTATGTTGAATAGTGCAAATATTATTAACCACATAAAAGATATCTCTGATCCTAATGGAGTGAAATCTATGTCAACTGACCCAATAGTAAGTAGGCATAAATATGTATGTTTGCAAAACTGATTTCAATGAAATGGTGCCATTTGAACAAAAGGTTATTTAGCCCAATATATTTTATAAAGGTTTAAAGGAGTTTTGCAGGAAGAACATTCTGACTACCTTTTGCACACACAAAGAAGGTTCATACTGCAAAATCGGGGGATGGAATTCAAAATGAGAACACTTGCAATACTTCTGCAAAGAAATACAAATGACATAGTTTGCTTTGTTTCTGCTTTTATTTGGAATTATACTGACTTCATGAAGGAGTCTTAATTTTCTTGTAAATGGTTCTATATTGCTTCCAAAATATTTTCAAAAATATCCCACCCAGAAGTTTAGGAAATAGTGGAGATTGGGTTTCAAAGGTGTTTTGGGGTTTTGAATTGACTTTTTTTTTTCCCCATAGCTTACTGCAACTTCACTAATTTGGCTATTTTTCATTGAACAATTTAGAAATATGTGACATCTGTATTGTGTTTTTGAGCTTCCAGAAGGAAGGAAATGGCTATAGCACCAGGCAATGAGTTTAGTCTGGTATTTAATATCCATAAATCTGACATAAACAGAGTCTTCTTACTTTGCTATATCACTCACAGCTAGATTATACCTGAGTTCAATGCCTCAAGTCTCACCTCTAACTTTGCTTTAGCTGCATGGCAGTTAGTAACCACTCTGCATGTTTGCTATGGCACAGTGCACATTATTGCCCCTTTGCCAAGCCCTGGATCAGAGCATTTGACCTGTCCTTGGTTTTCAAAGCCTATCATCTCCGTCGTGAAGAAACAGATTGGTTTGACAAGCCCAGGGATTCACGTTTGGAGAATGGACATGTCCTGGACAGAAGGCTGCCAGAGAAGTTGTCCCACTCTCGACCACCAAGTCAACACCAAGATCAAGTAAGCTGTCAAGTAAGCAATGTCTTTAGTTTTATAAATTTTTTACAATTTAATCATATTTCTTGATAACATAAGGACTACAGGATTTATCAAATTCAAGCTACATTCAGCTAAAGTGCTGTTGAACCTGCATTTGTTATCTTTATGATGAAATTTGAGTAAAGTTCATCTGCAGTTCAGTATTAATCTTGCAGGTTGTCTTTTGATTTTTGTAACATACCTGAAAGGAGTAAGTCTACCAACCAGATCTAATATATACCTTAGGTGTTCCTCTTAAAACTAAAAATAATAAAATTGGTCCCATTTCACCTAACAAACTTTACCCCATTCAAATTCAAGCTCATTCTTTTAGTATTTTAAGGACATTGTGCAGGGTAACAGTAATCCCTTTCTTGGATAAACTTGATTTTCAAACCAAATTCTTAATTTTATACCACTTTGCTGTAGTAGTCAAATACAATTATACAAGCTCAGAATCACAAATTGCTTTATCCTATTGGCACTTGTTCCCACTTTTAGTTGGTCAGCATTATCCCACCAGTCTATGATCAATCACTGAACAAATCAGCAAGACTTTCATCAGTCTAACAATCAGAATGTTTCATTTATGATAGTGAGAAAGCAAAACACTGTATTCTGCTTTTCAGGCCTGCCAACTTTAAAATCTAGTTCACCTTGGTGTGCCATCACAAATCCTCTTTGTATTAAGGAATTTTATGTATTTCAAATCTTTAAGATCTTCACTTGATTTTTTTCTATATTTGATGATGACTCCATTTTCCATGAGATATAATGGATGCACAGCCTCATTGTTTTACTCAGTAGTTTATATTGCTCATATTAATTCCACCAACAATATATAAAATGGAATATCCTGCTTTCATTCAGCCTTCAAATCTTCACAGAGGTGAGCATTTTCACTGACATTTTACAGTAAAATGGAAATTTTACAAAGTAAAGATGTAGGGTTTGTGATATTAGAATTCAAATATCCTGCAATACAAGCTGCCATATTTTTTTTCTATTTTCCCTCTTTTCCTATCTCTAATTTGGCTTATATTGAGGTTCATCCTGCCTATTTCTTGTTGAGAAAGGGAATTTTACAAGATACAAGTGTTAGAAGAATCTATTGAAATAAACTCTAGTTTTAGAGTTTATTTAATCTAGTTTTCCTGTCTCTAGTTTGGTTTTATTGAGGTTCATCCTGCCTATTTCTTGTTGAGAAAGTGAGTTTTACAAGATATGAGTGTTAGAGGAATCTACTGAAATAAACTCACCCTATGAGCCAATTTTATTGGAGGACAGAGGATATTTTAGAGTCTTCACCACTTGAAATAGGCAAAAAATTGCCTGTCTGAACACCTTAATCTTCATGAGAAACATGCATGATTCTGAGCTTATATAATTGTATTTGACCACTACCACAAAGTGGTGTAAAATTAAAAATTTGGTTTGAAAAATCAACTTTATCCAAGAAAGGGATTACTGTTACCCTGAGCAGTGTGACATCAGACTGATGTATTTAACTTTCATCTTTCCAGAGCTTTTGCTCCGGGAAACAGTTGCAGGGCAAGTTACTTGTCACAGGGGTCCAGTCTTTGATTTTCTATCATATAAATATCCTATGGATGTAAATTGGAAGGGGATAGATTCAGGTTTGACATAAGAAAGAAATTCTTTACTGTAAGGGTGGTGAAACACTGGAAGAGGTTGCCCAGAGAGTTTGTGGATGCTCCCTCCCTGGAGGTGTTCAAGGCCAGGCTGGACAGGGCACTGATCTAGTGGGAGGGGTCCCTGCCTATGGCAGAGGGGTTGGAACTCGATGATCTTTAAACTCCCGTCCAGCCCCTTCTCTTCTATGATTCTATGATTCCATATAAATAGACTTGAACCAGTTGGAAGACTTGAATCAAAAACTTTTGTGTGGAAGATTAATGAGCTTGAGAAGTTGTTTTCCTTTATTATTTCCAGAAAGAATTTATTTTTCCTCCCTGAAGCTGTCATGATAACCCTGTGTTCATATGGAAACAGGGATAATGCATTTAAAGTCTTGCCCAAGGGATTTTTTTTTTTTAAGTTTTGTAAAATCTGGGGTGGAAACAGGAAAATGAGTATGTTCTAAATAATTGTGTGATGCCCTGCAGTGCTTCTGCTGAAGAGCAGTCATCTGGAAGGACAAGTTTTAAAACAATTCCCTCTTCATCTCTTTCAATGCAGATTAGTGACTGTATCTCATCCACTGGTACAAAATTGTGGGAGTGGCTGCGGTAGGGAGAAATAACAGTTTTCACCAACTCTGCATCACTCAGCTTGTCAAAATGTTGCTCAGAGCTTGTGCATATTGAATGTCCTCTATGAACATTTGAAAACCCCACATTTTTAGACACATTTAGAAATTAAATTACTTGCAGATAAGATAAAAGAATCAGAGGCATTTCAAAATGTTTCATTAGTTCCACTTCGTATTCTGAAAGTAAAACACGTAGCAATAGAGGTAAGTAAATAAATATTGACATTAATTTTATATTTCAGAGCTATAGAGGAAAATAAATAATTTTCAGTCCAGGCAAAGTGAACACTCCCTAAAGGAATTTTCTGTTTCTTCTGTAACAAAAAAGTTGGTCCCTTGCTGTCATTCACAACTCCATTCTGCACAGAGAGCTGTACTATCCCTGCACTCTGGAGCCAAAAATGCAAGCTCTTCTTCATCCTGACCATCTGAACAGGTCCCCTTTCTCCCTGCACCTTCTCTGTTGCAGAGACTTTGACTGAAATCATTTAGAACTTCAGTTTCCTTGTCAGCATAGTAATTAAGTTACTGGAACTACTTTAATATCTGACAGAGGAAGAATTTGCATCACTAATCTGCTTGTAACATATCACTCAGGGTTTCCAGATTTAAACTCCCGTCCAGCCCCTTCTCTTCTTATTTTCTCCTTTTTTAAAACATGAATATTTTACTGACCAGTATGATATTTGCATTGCAGAAGATATTGTTGCCCATGTGTGCAGCATCAATTTCCTTTACTAGATGAAATCAGAGTTGCTCAATTATGTTCCACAGAGCCTGTGCAATCCCAGGTTATAAATAAAGCAAAACCCTGGGCTTTTGAAGTAAGAATGCAGTGACAAGTCTGAACTTCCAAGTTTCCATGGATTTCTTTTGAACTACTGGATTAGGCTCACATACTGTATTATTAATTTTAAATTATATTTGTTTCTATAGCAACTTCTGTGGTGCTGTATAGTATTCTTAAATTGCATAAAATTGCAGAGCAGTGTGGTATTTTAATAGATCTTTCCCAATATAGTGTTTCTGTTTTGCTCACCTGAAGAGGGTGAGCATGTTTTAAAGGTAATAAATTCATCATCTATTGAAGATTTCTCACTGATCCCCATTGACTTCAGCAGTCACTGCCAGTTGACCATCAGCTTCTTTCTTATCTCCAGAGATCAAGGCTATTTTTACGATTATTATTTTGTGAAAATTATTTTTCTATCCCAAACTAAACTGTCTGTTTCACACTATTTGGGAAGGAACAGTAGGAGAATGTGGCAGAGGAGTTAAGAGATTATGACAAAGAGGTGGACAGTATTAACAGGGGATGAGTACACAGCTCTTCAGTGACCATGACTGCATCTTTTTAAGCCCTAGATGAAAAATTAAATCACAAACTCATCATATTACCAGTGTATTGTTATCAGTTCCCCATGTTATGATCACAAAAAGAAAGCAAAGATTCTGTAGATGCAATGTTTTGAATGGTAATCCCATACAAATCCCATGGTAAGGCCCTCAAAAAGTATATATGTGTTTTTGTTCAGAGGTGACTACTGAAAATAGTCACACCTTAAAAATTTAAGTCACACCTCTTTAAGGGGTCATGAATATTTAGGAGTAATTAAAAAAATGGGAGAGAAAGTCAGCAGTGGGTTAAAATTCTGCTTGTGACTGAGGTGCAGAAGGCTACCTGCAAACATTCATTCCAAATTTTGTAAATTCATACTGATTAGTTTTGATTGTTTTCCAGCCCTCGAGGAGAAGTCATTTTGATTTGTAGCTAACACACAACTTTTACAGGATTTGCATGATCATGCAAGTTCCTGCAGTATTTAAAAATAAGGATAAACATTGTCTAACCCATCAACCATCTTGTTCCTGGATACCCAGCCCAGGCAGTAAGTCCCATGAAGACTGCATTTGCTAAAGGACTCCAGCTGGACATGGCTGCTGACCTTCACCTTCTCAAGCCCCAGCCAAGATATTGGTGGATGGCAAGGGGTAGCACCATTTAAATCCAGAAATTGCTCTGTCTTTGATGACCTGACCCCAAGACCAATAAATAAATTAAAGCTATTGCTATGGTCTTTGCCTGAACTACCAGAAAACACTTGATGTATTTTATTTCTTAACTACAGCACTCAAGAAATTTGTTCTTCTCAATTTTTCTCTTTGCCTTATAAAAAATCACTTAGATGAGGCTTTCATAGAGTGTCTTTAGAGTGTGGTGAAACTGGAACAGGTTGCCCAGAGAGGTTGTGGATGCCCTTCTCTGGAGGATTTTAAGGCCAGGCTGGACAAGGCATGGAGCAACTTGGTCTAGTGGGAGGTGTCCCTGCCTATGCCAGGCGGGTTGGAACTAGATAATCTTTAAGGTCCCTTCCAACCCAAACTGTTCTATGATTCTGTGGTTCTATACCAGACATGTAAAGACAACAAAGGGAAGTGTATATTTAAGCTGGTTTTCCCTGTCAGTGTTTGGAAAAACTCAGCACGTTTATTTGCCATTCTCTCCACTTTTTGGAAGTGCTTTTTGCTGATTAAGAACATGAAACATGTTACTGGAGACTGAATTCCTCCAGTAAATGCTTGATAATTCGGTTTTCACTTAACTCACTGGGATGTCACCCACAAGGGCCCTCTGAGTCATGTGCAGTGAACAGTGAGCTGAGTCCCTGAGCATCAGGAGGGAGGAGACACTGGGGGGTCAGAATGTGTTTGTGATGAGAAGAGGGTGGCATTGCCACCAGTGAACTGTAAGGCTTATTCCTCGAGCATGCTGACTGCTCTGAGAAAGGAGAGGGAAGTGTCTCCATGGCAAGAACAGCTGGCAGAAATCCATGGGGTTTTCTGGGAAATAAGCAGGTTCCAGTCACCTTTTGCACTGAGACCTAAATCTGGGCTTGGGGACTTACTTGTTCTCCGCTCCTTGCAGCATAAGGAATGTCCTTTCCTCTCTGCAGCACAGATTTACACTGCTGTGATTGTTTGACTTCAGTGAGGTCCCTCTCAGGTGAAAGTTAGATGTGAACACTTGGCAACACAAAAGAATGTGTTCTTCAGGGTTGCCAGTGAACTAGCAGATTTCAGATAGATATCTAAGGGTATTAGTGGTTAAAATAAACCCATCAAAATCAACATAACTGTTCTTTCCATTATTTATTTACAGCAACCACTGTTTTTTTTCCTGTTTATTCTCCCACTTTCAGACAAATACTGTTCTGAAGGTAGACACCTAATGACATGTTCAATTCCCATCAACAACAAAAAATAATGTGCTACTCTGAATGCTAATAAACTTTAATGCTTTTATTAATAACTACATGAATCACCAAGATTCATACTTACCATAAAATTCTGGAAGTGAAAGTAATGAGGAAGTAATAGACTGAAGTAGGAGACAGTCTGTTTTCTGATATATTTTGGCAGAAAATCATGTGCAATATGGTGTTGAATATTATTGGATTATTATTTATTCAGAAAAGCAATCTGGCTAAAGAAAGATAAGATAGAGCAATTAAAAAAACCCAGTCAATTTAAGTTAATGAGCTGTGATGTTCCTCATTGAAATTAAACTCCTCCCACCAAAGTGGATCTCAACAAAGGAAATGTTCACGTGATCATATAATTTCTTTTGAATTGTGTTAATTTCTATTCCTTTTTATTTAATAAACAATAAATTTGATTAATTTTTTCATATCTTCAATGCAAATTTATGTAAGCTACACATGGCAAGCACATTAGATAAAACTAAAATTGTTAAATTACACTTGCTGAATTTCTGATAATGTCATTAAAAGCATAGACCTGTCCCTTATACATTTCTAGGTGTGGAAGTCATAGGGTACTTTATACACTTGTTAGTGTTAGACCCTATATCCTGGCAAAATTTATCAGTAAGTCTGTCCAATATTAAATTCTTATTTGTTCTGCAGTGCTTTTCCTCTACAACATCCATATTCTCTGTTTTATCTGAGATTAATTACATCCAGTACTGCCCTCACTGTGTTACAGGAGGATTTAAGCCTTCTGGGTGCAACATGATCCACTGAATAAGAGACTAAATTTCAAAAAAAAGATGAATAAACTCTTCTGTTCACTGTGGGATTGAGCTAAGTGGGTCCCTTGTTTTCTTTGTTTCTTCTTTCCTTATTTAAGTGTCCTGTCCACTGGCACCATCAACTCTCAAGGGCAAGAGCTGGGTTTGAAGTGTTTATTTTAAGAGGAGCTTAATCCCTTTTACATGCTACTTAAATATAAATAATGGTAATAAACCCTTGGCAGCAGGCTGTTAATATACTCAGACTGCTGTGTATCCTTGCTGATTAATGTTGGCTCCTTGAGTGCCATTGACACTCAGCCTGGAGTGTCACAGCCTGTCACTCCCTCAGGCTCAGCATCAGTGTGGGAGAGACAGAGAGGGGATGGATTCTACTTTCCTTCCCAAAGACCAAAACTACAGGGGATGGGACAATGGTGAGGCATGAGTGTGTTGCAACTCTTTCATGGAGGCATCCTGTGGGCCCACAGTGCTGGTCCCTAGTAAGTGGGTTGGTCCCTGCTGTGTGGCCTTTCCCATTGTGGGGCAGTTGGGATTGTGGGGAAGGCTGGAACTCACCTCTGTAGTGCCTGTTGTAGAGAGGTATTTCTTTCTGACATTTTCTGGTATCATTCCAAGTGAATGTTGCTCATCTTTATATATAAAATGTAGTCCTAAAAATTTTAGGTTGGTAGGACTTTCAAAATGCTTTTGAAGTTTGATCAGAAGAGGTACATTGGAATATGTGGTTTTGCTGAAAATAAAGAAAAAACTTGTGGCTGTTCACGAATCTACCCATCATTTTCTTTAGGTCTACAGGAACAGGATGTTGTAATTACAGGAATCATATTTAATTTCATTTGTCTTATAAACATTGCTTGAACAAAGGATTACTGTTAAGAGAAGCTACAGAAGATAGTGACCAGCTTCTTGACATTAGGAAGTAAAAATCGTAACTAAAGCCGTATTCAAAATGAACCTGGCTTTATGGAAGCAAACATTTATTCCCCCATGGATTTTACAATCTGACAAATGTCTTGAAACTCGAGGGAGTGTTTGAATTGTGAAGCTGTGATATTTCTCTGGGTGAAATAAGTTTTCTTGCTTGTTTCTATTTCAACTGTAAAATTATTGACACAATCAATTCTGTTTTATCTTCTTATGATGTGCACATTTGTCTTCCTCAGATCAACGGGAAGCCCCTGCAGTACATTTTCCCTCATACAAGGCTCAAACTACTGAGAGACCCAAAGGATCACACAGTTTCAGGTAAAAAAAAAACAACTCTATGTGACACATGATAATTAATTTCATTAGCATGAACCATGCAAAAATATTTGCAGTATTAAAAATAGTCCCTGTGTCTTATGCAGCAGGAAATTCAGTGGTCATTTTAAATCTTGCTAGTTGGCTGTAACAGAAAGCAGCAGTGTGGAAAAAAGGTCACAACATCTGTTCCAGACACATAAGCCATACAGACATTAAAACACAGATAAAATCTGTTGTGCTGTACATCTGAGCAGTCTGTTTTGCTGTTGCTTTTTATATAACTCTGTATTCTCCCTGTGAGACATTTCTATAAATTATGCTTGTGTAGGTGTTCAGCAGGTACAGAAATGAGAATTTTATTCTTTCTGTACTAGAATTATTGCACAGAGATGGGCAGCAGAACAATCAGATTCCATTTTCCAATCACATCTTCACATAGAGCCATTTATCACAGGATTTCAGATTTACTCTCTGTTCCCCGATGCCAACACAAATGTCTGTGTAAGTCTGGGTCTGCTTGCAAAGGAGATGAAAGGGGTGAGGGTTACATCCATTCACCTCACAAACTGTGCAGGTATGGAGTGTGGTGTTTTCACAATGTAAAAGGCTTCCAGTTACAGCATCTGGCACAGGTAAAGTCTGAGCTGTTGGAATTGCCCTCTTTCTCACCTCTAGCTCTGATGAGGAACCTAAAGCTTCTTTAATATAACATTTGTCTCCTTTCAGATGTAAAAGCTTCAAGCCATTTATTCCTGGAACCATCAGACATTCTTTTAACTCTCAAAAAATTCTAATGGTGTGTGTCAAACTCTGTTTCTGCACAGAAGTAATTACTGACTACCAGCTCTGATGCTCCCTCCAGCATTTAGTAGAAAGTGGCACGAACTTACTTGAATTGCTAAATATTGTTTTCACAGGTTTTTAGGCAGTACAATCTTGATCACTTCCACCCCCAGTATTTACCTCATATTTGGAGTTTTAAATGAATGTGTTATGAAGTATTTTTTCTTGCTAGTCAGCATAACACCCACTGATGATTTCAAGATGCATGAAGTCCCCTCCAGAGCATGGAGGAAGCCATAGATGTGTTGTTGTGTCAGTCTCCACTGCCCCAGGCCATCGCAGTCCACGCAGCTCCTTGACATCTTAGTGGAAAATATTGCCCTGCAGGTGATGAGTAATGCTGTCATCTGAGCTGTTCTCTTACTCAAGAACAAGTGGAATTACAACCACAGAACTGTGTAAAACTCAAGATTTAATGCTGCTGAAGACTTGCTATGTGTAAAATGTGCATTCCACATCCTCCACTAGCTCTTGTGCTAGTGGTACAAGAAGACATAGAATCATAGAATCAGCTAGGTTGGAAGGGATCTTTCAGATTATTGAGTCCAGCCATCAATTGACTCTATCAAAAACCATCCCTAAAGCATATCTCTAAGCCATAAGTCTACCCATCTCTTAAATACCTCCAGGAAAGGTGCTTCAACCACTTTTTTTCCTTGGGAAGCCTGTTTCAAGGTTCAATAACCCTTTCAGTGTATATTTTTTTCCTAATATTCAATCCAAACCTCCCCTGCCTTAGCTATGGGCAAAAGTCTGTTCTGTGTGATCTTGTCTGCATGTGCAAGAACAGTTTCTACTGAGGATTTTAAATTATATATGTGCAATTTGGCCAGTTCAGCATCAGGAGCTGCCTAGGGAGATGTCCCAACTCTGGATGGTTCTCCTCTCTGGGTATTAATGAACACAGCTACACAAGCAGTGTGTTTGAACTGGTCTGGAGCTAAATCCCCCAAACTACTCTCCACTTGGAGAACTCCAGTAATTGTTGATCAGCTGTTTTTTGAGAAGCTGATCAGTGGTTCAGTGCTTCACCTCATCTCACTGGGAAATTCCTGGGTCAACCTGCATGTTGGTGTCCACAGTTATACTATGGCTGTAGCTATAGGGCAAGATTGAACTTAGAATCATAGAATAGTTTGGATTGGAAGGGACCTTAAAGATCATCGAGGTCCAACCCTCCTGTCATAGGTGGGGACACCTCCCACTACATCAGTGCCTTGTCCAGCCTGGCCTTTTAACACCTCCAGAGAGGGGGCATCCACAATCTCTCTGGGCAACCTCTTCCAGTGTTTCACCACCCTCACTGTAAAGAATTTCTTTCTTATATCAAGCCTGAATCTACCCCTTTCCAATTTGCATCCATTATTTCTGGTCCTCCCATCAGATATCTCATTAAAAAGTGAATGATGAGGTAGCTGTATTTAAGAGTTTGGAATCTCACTTTGTTTTCAGTGAGAATTCCTTTTTCCTTTCATATTCTTTAGCGTAGCAGTGTAAGAACTTTTTCATGCTGTCAATGTTTTCTTTTCTGGTTTTTATTCTGAAGAAGATTGTGGCTGAAAAAGTGAAGGAGGACGTGGCTGTTGAAGGCAATGAAAGCATTGGAAATGGCTGTGGAAATTGTGTAATTCCTGCTCAGGAAGCTGTTTAGATGCACTGGGTGAGAATCCAGCGAAGCAGACAGAGCTCAGTAGGTGTACAGGTACAATGAGTGCACTCAGTCAAAGGAAGTCCTTGCTGCTTCCCTCACTTAGGCTGACTCACAAGCAATTCTTCCCTTTCCAAAGGTAGGATATTGAGTTTCCAGGCAGTAAATTGTACCTTTGAGCAGCCAGGCTGTTTGTGTTGTGGAGCATCCTCTTCAGTTCTGATGACAAAAATAAAAGGCTGAGAAGCAATTCAGAAAAAGCTGTGAACTTTGTAGTAAGGAGAATTACACCGTGGGCAGAGAGTGTATCTCTCATCTTCACTTTAGCAGTGACGCCAGTGAAACTGCAATGAGAACAACATGACAGGGTAGCTGTAGCACTGCACACACGTCAGAGATGCCTCATACTCTCCATTAAGATTACTAATTCCTTCACATATCACCCCTCTTCTGCAGCATGCCAGCTCATGAGCTACTTACCTAAAGAGAGAGGAAGTAAATAGAAGTTTTCCTATATCAAACCCTCCTTGACTTATATAGTCTCTAGACAAATAACCCTATAAAGTCTAGGTTTCTTTTGCATGGGAGTTCATAGAATCATAG
>VZTY01006734.1:17024-59759 GCA_013400935.1 Turnix velox | reverse complement strand
TGATCATCTTCATGACCATTCTCAAGACCTGCTCCAACATCTTGGTGACCTTCTCCTGTTGAGGGCTCTAGAACTGGACACAATACTCCAGATGGGGCCACATGAAGGAATCATCCCTCAATATTCAGAGAAGACCCAAGGGAGGGTATGGGAAACTGTTGCAATCAAATGCAGAGTTGAAGTGTCTCAGATTTTAAGATTCTAAAAGGATGTTTAGATTTTAAGAGGAACACTGTAAGGAGGCCCATTTTCTAACCATTTTGTTTATTCTGTCCTTGTCTTTCCTGTATTTAAAGAAAAATCTGCTTCTAGATCATTATTTCTATGTCCTAATCAAACTTGCCCTTAGAGGCTGGATGCTCACACACAAGTAAAGGTGGGCATAGATATATTTTCACATTTCGATCAAATTCTGGTCTTATCTCAAAGTGTTTCTCTCTACTTTGATCATGCCCCACATGTCTGCTCACAGAAATGAAGACAGTTCATCTGTCCCAGTCAGAAAGGTGATTAAAGGCATCTGTAACATTCTCTCCCCAGTGTCTCCTCCTTTGGCAAGATTTCTGTGACTGTGGCAGTAACAAGAGCACATGGAAGAGCAAGACAAGCCAGGTCATGATAATTCTACACCTGCCTTCCTGCCTGCTTTGTCTCCTTATATATGACAAATTATGTGTCTCTGTGCATAATGCAGGAGCAAGATTATCATGGTCATGTCAGTAAATGGTCCAAGCTGCTACAGAACAAGTGCTCAAATAATAAATGTATGACTGTTATGTGCAGTATCTAATAAGCTGCATTTGGGTTTCAGATGTGGTTTTAAAGAAAGAAGTGTTGCTAGGAGCTGTAGAGCTAAAATTTACTTTTTTCTTTGGAGGAACAAGAAAGGGAAAGAAAAGGAGCAGGTAAAGGTGAAAAGAAGAAAGAATACAGTAAGATGCTTGCTCTGAAAGATGTCTTGTAGCTCAGACAGAATTTATTGATTTGCAATGTGAATTAATGATGTTATAGTCTATGTTCTGCAAGAAATCCATCTAGATGAACACAATACCCCCTCCTAAATTTTAAAATCTATAAATGAAGAGAGAGAAAGGTAAAAAATACAAAAATGAGTAATATTTACTAAAACATTAATTCAATAATCTGTCTTACAAACCATCTGCTAACATTAAGAGGATAAAACTACGAAAACCATAATGCAGCTCAAAGATAGGTGAATGTCTTATGAAATAAGTCATACAGAAGACTCATTGATATCTCTCACAGCATTTTATTGCAGTATTGATGTCCTGACTGGTTTTCTTGAAAACTGACTTTGGACAATTTAACCTCAAACATCACTTTTCAGAATGATCACAGTGTACCTCGTGGGTTCATATATTTCCATGGAGCTTGGGGAAGTCATCACCTAAATTATTCTGAAATTTCCAGTCTTATCTAAAGATTACTTCCCTTGTTTGACTTCTGTCATGTTAAAATGGGACATTATGCCTTCAACCTTATGCCTATCCATTCCCTTACCCTTTCTATCTTTAACCATGCATGGTGATGTATTTTGGAAGTGATTATGCATAATGAAAAAATAGAAACTGTAGCTGCAGGCACTCCTTTAGAAGAGAAATGCTGTCAAACTATGAGAAATAGTTCATGTGCTGAGTAGGGAGCTCATCTTGCGACATGCTGTTCACCTTGGATTCAGAGCTTATTGCAACATGGAATTTGCCTAATGCTGGGTGGCTGTAAGAGGAGAGGGTGATCTTTGGATATATTCTTCCTTAGAAAAAGGCAGACTGTGGGCTTTGCTGTAAATGATTTGTATCAAAAGACAGTAGGAGGGAAAATCCTCCAGAGATCAGCAGGAAAAAATATGAGGGTTCTTTTCCCCATCTTTAGTTTCAATGGTACTGACATGTCACATTTAAAGTGACCAAATAAAGATGTGTGTTTTCCTTAGCATTTTATGTTGTTTCTGTAAAATAAAACTTTAAAATAGATGCTTCAAACTAAACAAATGTGGAAATAAAAAGATGACAGGATCAACAGTTTTGTTTCTCTGCTCCTTCAGGATTCAAGAGTGCTTACGCTGTGATCCACAGTGTTGGTGAGTTCCAGTTATATCTGGTAATAGGATTGCACCAAGTAAGCCAGCTGAGGATTTGTCACCCAGTTAGGATACAAAATCATTAATTCCAGTCTACAAGCTGGGTTTACTTTCAGAGTTTATCATTATTTACACTTTGCAGTACTACACATAGTGTGTTCAACTTTATTTTAATTATACTTCGATTTTTCTTTTTTCTATTTTCTACTGCAGCTGTTGAAAGGGGCTGTAAATGGGCAAATTTACACTGGTGAGACCCCACCTGGAGTTGCTGTGTCCAGTTCTGGAGCCCTCAACACAAGAAGGACATTGAGCTGTTGGAGCGGATCCAGAGGAGGCCACAAAGATGGTCAAAGGGCTGGAACAACTGCCCTGTGAGGACAGGCTGAAGGAGTTGGGGGTGTTCGGCCTGGAGAAGAGAAGGCTCAGGGGGGACCTCAGAGTAACTTATCAGTACCTGAGGGGGTCCTACAGAAAGGCAAGGGAAGGAATTTTTAACGTAATATCGGATGGGAGGACTAGAAACAACAGATGGAAATTGGAGGGAGGTAGGTTTAGACTTGACATAAGAAAGAAATTCTTTCCAGTGAGGGTGGTGAAACACTGGAACAGGTTGCCCAGAGAGGTTGTGGATGCCCCCTCTCTGGAGGTGTTCAAGACCAGGCTGGACAAGGCACTGAGCAGCCTGATGTAGTGGGAGGTGTCCCTGCCTATGGCAGGGGGGTTGGAACTCGATGATCTTTAAGGTCCCTTCCAACCCAAACTATTCTATGATTCTAAATTGCTGGGAAAATATGCCAACAGAAAAGAGATAGGAACAAATCTGTGCATTCAATCAACATAGATTTATTACCAAAAGATGTCACTAGAAAGCACTGGGAAATGGGTATCATGCTTCACAGACTTGGAGCTGCAACACAGCCTTTGAGCTTAAATTTTTTCTCTGAGATGCAAGAAGAGCTCTGAGCTGACTGTGCTGACTACCTGCCATGTGCTGTGCTTCCTCTGCACTGATTATATTGCAGGTTTTATTCACTAACACACAGGCTGAGCAATTGTCAGGACTGCAGTTAAAGATACTGTCGGATAGTTGGGGACTAGTGAGAACAACTGAGGAGAACTCATCAGAAAGAACGTGAGCAGAATCTCCATGAGATTCAAATAGCAATACTATAACTATAGGGCCAGTTAACAAATGTTGTAATTAAGAATGTCTTATCACCTGTAATTAATTTCCTTTCCCATATATATTTGAACATATTCACATGCTGTTTATTCCACAGAACAGCTGCCTCCTTGTGTGCAACAAATGGCTAATGCTCATTTAATGACCAGTTATTTCATATTTTTATATTCTCCCCATCAATTCTAGAGCTTACTTCAATTTAGAATTGTATTTTGAAAATGTATTGTCTTTAGGAAACACCATTTAAAAATCATGGTGCTTATGTCTTGGGAGCTGGGGGATTCAGAGGCTGCCCTGAGGACCCTCAGATAAGTTGAGGTCAGTATGTCAGTAGAAGCTAGATCTGGATGTCATACAGAAGCTCTCAGCTGGACATCACTCCCTCCAGGCACCACTAGTTATGTATTAGTGGATGAATCTTTTCATGATCGTTCTGAGATGACAGCATTCTGTCATGTAGATAGAAGAGAACTGAACAACAGAGATCAAAATGAACTTCTCTACTCAACTTGAAACATAGTTGGCCCAAATATTTTCCCTGTAAATAAACAGGCAGTGGCAATACTTCATAAGTATTGGCCTCAGTGGGAAGTCAGGCATGCTAAGCTCTTGTGCAATTCAGACTCCAGGAAGAGGAACTTTAGGTAACCTCAATTTTTCTGTTTCTAATGGGTGCAGTACAGAGATCACTCAGAGATTCTGCCAGAAATTAAGTAGGAATATGATATGTCCTATTGCCCTCACTTCTAAAACACCAATTCAATGTTAGAGCAGGTATTTAATGTACATAAAATGAAACAAACACACTATGTGTTTTTCTGTAATCATAGAATAATTTGGGTTGGAAGGGACCTTAAAGATCATCAAATTCCAACCCCCCTGCCATAGGCAGGGACACCTCCCACTACATCAGGCTGCTCAGTGCCTTGTCCAGCCTGGTCTTGAACCCCTCCAGAGAGGGGGCATCCACAACCTCACTGGGCAACCTGTTCCAGGGTTTCACCACCCTCACCGTAATACATTTTCCTTTGCAAAATCTTCAAAGATTGATATACTTGTGGTTGGAGAGGGGTCAAGAGTTCAAGTAAGAAAGTAGGTGAGATTTCACCTGACCTTATATCTGCCTGTACTGAGTTAACCACTTAACTGCTTTTCTACTTTACCCATTTCCCTGAAGAGAGCTATGACTCCTGGCTTAAATTTTCTCACCTGGAAAATTTACTTCTGGTGATTCCTGGGCAGAATGTAAACAAAAGAAGAACCATCTTATGGAAGCTCTGAATGTCAACTATTTAGTCAGCAGTGATAGTCTTTAGATTCATGTAAATTTCTGCCACTTGAGAAATTAAAGTGTTAACAACAGTATTTTATCACCAAAAGGCCAAATTAGTGTTTAATGGCAGATAAAATTATTGCAATTAGGAATTATGGATTCCATATAAAACTCCAGAGAGATTATGCACTGTAGCAGGTATGAATTATCTACTTCTTTCCCTGAGCACTGATAAATTATACCTTTGCCTGCCCTGTCACCTTGGGTTTTTGTTCGAGTCCCATTTCTACCTGCTTATCCTCTCCAACTCTTCTTAAGATTTGGAACTGAGTCCCAATTTCAGAATGCTGCAGAAATGAAAATACAAGGTGATGAATCAGTGAATCTTAGTAGGTATGTCCTTACTGATCTTAGTTGAAAGGTACTAGGAACACTTAAAAATTTTTGTAAGGCTTCATATGCATAGTGAATCAAAGTCAGTGCGTAATTATAAAGTAGTAGAGTAATTGTGCTGTCATTAGCAAAAAGCAAAGAAAAAGAGTAAACTTGGAAAATGAAATGGTTTGGATGCATTAAACTGACAGATACTGGGAGATAAACAAAAAGGGATAGAAAGAAACTATGTAGAGCATCAGGGTAAAAACTGAATTTGCATTCACTGAAATGGGTCTAGGGGGAGAATAAAATGTGTCAAAGAGTTCTGGATGAGTTGAAAGCCTGATAGAAAGAGGATAAATGAAAATTATGGAGCAGGAAGAAAGACACATGACAGAGGGGAGCATAAAGCACGTGTGGCAATCGGTCCAGATGGGTGCAGCTCTTCGTTTTGGCTGTGAAGAGCCCATAATGGACATTGCCAATTCAAAAGTGGGAAAGAAACTCAACTATGAAGTTGATTGAGCTCTGAAGAGTCAGAGCTCTGTAGTCTGATGTAGGTCATGAACAGGACAGGGGCTGCTGGAGACTTGAGAAGAGACAAAAGCTTAGTACTATTCAGTGCTGTTCAGAAGACATCAGGGAAGTGGAACAGAAACAAAGATCCTGTGTTCTTCCACTTGGTGAGTAGATAACAGAGGGAAAGAAGAAAATTTTCTGTAAGATAAGAAAGCTGCAATGATTTTTTTTTGGTCAGGTCTGTATGGCCTGAAGGTTACCCTAAAGTGACAGTACTGTATCTTAACCAAATTATAAGAAAAGGAAAATAATATACTGGGAAATAGTAGTCAATTTGGTACATTTTTTCATGTAGAAATTTTTCCATTTTGACATTTGTGGAAGTTTAGATTGGTTTTCTTCTGAACTCACTTTTAAAGTAACTTTTACTTTACTACAGATCACATTTTTAAGTTGCATCAATACCAAAATGTTTAGACTTCACTGTAACAAAGCAACATGATTCCCCCAAATGTTTTTAATGGTGTTTTTGAAAGGATGTTTTACATGTCATTTTATTTCCATTTCATAATGGAAAAAAAAAATCAAAATTTCAGCCTTTCCTAAAGGATGGAATTATTCCCTCCTGACTTGTTTCTTTGCTACTTCAAAAAGCATTGTGCAACTTGGTCTGCAAAAAGGAACACTGAATCAATTAGAGATAAAATGAGAACAGCAAGAATTAAACAAACTGAACCAAAGCAAACATAGAAAACAGTCCAGAAAAAGCCCAAAGGAATTATTAGTGCCATCACTCAGTCAAGCAATCAAGAGAAATGACGTCAAGGATTCAGAGTACTGCTTGGGAAAACCAGTAAATGTAAAACACAAATTTCATGTCCCAACCAAGTATAAATACAAACTAACTAGTTCTTGCAAGGCTAACAGAAATCTATCACTCAGTGTTTTCTATGTATTTCCTTTTTGCACCCTCATTCCTACTTCAGGTGTAATCATCCAATCATGTCATTTAGGTGGAAAAGCAAGCAATAAAATCATATTTCGGGATAAATAGCAATGACTTCAGAAATAACTCCAAGCTTTTGAATATTGTTGCTACAAATTATTTCTGAAACAGAAGCTTCTGAGTGAAATAGATGAGACTTAGATAGAACTAAAACAAAGTAAAAATTTATAATTCATATTATAGAATCATAGAATAGTTTGGGTTGGAAGGAACCTTAAAGATCATCGAGTTCCAACCCCCCTGCCATAGGCAGGGACACCTCCCACTACATCAGGCTGCTCAGTGCCTTGTCCAGCCTGGTCTTGAACACCTCCAGAGAGGGGGCATCCACAGCCTCTCTGGGCAACCTGTTCCAGTGCTTCACCACCCTCACTGTAAAGAATTTCTTTCTTATGTCAAGTCTAAATCTACCCCCTTCCAATTTACATCCATCCATCTGCTACAGATGCTAATTCATTCATCTCTGGTAAGGAATTTGATACTTAGCTTCAACCACAGATGGACCACTTGTGGGAAATATATCCCATAAAAATATGTGGATGCTGCCAAACACAACGGAGTTTAAATGGTTGAAACACCTTTGTTGGACTTCTTCTGAAGAACAGGTACAAAGAAAAGCATATTTTAATATGAAAAGATAACAAAAAACATCAAGCATAAAAGCACTGAGACAGAAAAAGTTGTCATGTACATGTTAATAGTTTTTATTGTGTTCTACATATTGTCCATGTAATTCTTTCCCACAGAAATGGATCATGTAGAAGTACTATTAAAGTCATTATTTTGACTTCATGGTTTTAGGATTAATACAGATAGGTACCAGTAATAACAATATCTCTAAGATGAAAAGGACAGAGACCAGAAAGACAGAAGGAACTGCATGTTATAAACAAGCAAGAAAGAAAGTGCCTGTTGAATAAGAATATAAATTGGTGGAAGGGAGAACTTAAGAATTCCAACACAAAGACCAAGGATGGTAATTTTACCCTGCAGCTAGTGCAAAGCTGGTGAAGATTTAATTTAGGACACTAGCACTGAAGGAAATTATTCAGCAGGTTCAAAGGACTCACAAAATCATCCCCGAAGTTGATCATTGAATTATCTTTTTTCATCTAATCTTCCTAAATTGAAACTCTCTCTCTTCAGTATGATTTCTGTTTATTTCCTCTATAGCATATGTGAGCAAAGGATGAATGCTATTAGAATTTCCACAATGAGACTGCAGATATCTGGAGTGCTAACTTGGCAGCTCAGCATCCACCAGGTGCCAAATCATTTCTCTCGGCTTCTACAGCAGCATGAATTTGATGTAACGTATTTTATACATGGCAATTTAGAGATTTAGAGAGGAAGGAAATTAAGCTGTGTGAATATCAGAAACATCAAATATCAGCACAGCAAAAATGGAGTAATTATGATAAAACAGCGCATTTATGGATGGTTAGCACATATAGATGAAGGAAGCAGGGATAAAAAATGGCTGCAAAACTGTGTGAAGTTTAACTGGAAAAATACAAATAAAATAAAGTATTGGAACTGTGAATTACCGCTGTAGCTGGCTGAAGGGTAAACTTAATTATGTCAAGTCTAAATCTACCCCTCAGTAAAGAGCTTTACTTTTCCCATCCTGAATTTTTTTAGGTCTTGTGCAATGTTCTGTGTACCTACAATTAAGCTCTAGAGCAGTAAATAGGTATAAGAAAGTCACAGAATCATAAGGGTTGTAAGACGCCATATGAGATCAATTAGTCCAACCTCTACCAAAGCAGGTTCACCTAGACCAGGCTGGAAAGGAATGAATTCAGGTTACTTTTTATTATCACCAGAGAACACTCCACAACCTCTCTGGGACACCTGTTTCAGCTCAGCACCCTCAGAATAAAGATTTTCCTTATATTGAAATGGATTTTTTTGTGTTCCAGTTTGTGCTTGTTGCCTCTTGCCCTGTCACTGGGGACCATAGAGAAGAGCTTGAACTCATTCCCTTGACATCAGCCCTTCAGAGCCATAGGGAAGACCAACTAGACACTTGCTACCAACAAAAGGCACAGCACAATCCTTCACTAGCATTCAGCTAACAACTACAGGACCATAGAAAAAGTGCCTCTGAAAGGAAGTAGAGACAGCCATTTGCATTATCACCTCCTCAATTTTGGCCTCAGAGATGGGATTTTTGCCAGAGTAGGATCCCACAATATGAGAATTCTCTGTCTGAGAGAAAGCTCTTCAGATGTACCCTTATCCCACTGACTTACACTCTAGCCTAGAACCACATGATTCTTCTGTTATCTGTTGCTTAGTAAGACATTTTTTAGCAGCTGAAATTGGATTTACTCTTATCTTCCTTCCCTGAGCAATAAAGGCTCCTCTCCTTTTTCTTTACATGGATTGTCTGCTTCCTTTGATTTTAAACGTTCTTGTTTAGGAAAGGATGCTGGAGGACCTTAATGAGATGACCTTTGAGATAGGGGGTGGGAAGAAGAGGAAGTGGGGACCAAGGAGTAGGAAAACTGGTGGAAGAGGGCTTGAGGGGTGCTGTAGACAGGAATTTTGAGTGCTGTGACTGGGTTAGGGGCTGCAGATTTGACAGACTGTATCGGGAACAAGGATGTTTCAAGGATCAATAATTTCAGTATCACTGTCAAATTATCATTCAAGAACCAAGAGTGATTTAAGGATCGATCTGGAAGATTATCTGGAAGATTAATCTTTGATTTTGGAACTGATAAATGTAGATGGCAAAAGTTTCTGCAGAATTAGGAATATAAAATCCTCTTGCTCAAATTCCTTCCAGAAATGGATTATATGAAATATACGTCATAGTGTCAACCAGTAAGGGAAAACTAAGTATTAGTTGAGAGATTATAATGTCATGATTTGGAAAGCAGAGGTAATTCTGCACTTCTCATTGTTTTTTGCCTTTTCTAGTCTGACTAATTTGCTTATTGGGCTTGGAAAGATGAAGATATGTAAAATAAATGACATGATGACATTTAAAAAAGCTCATTTCCTCAGCATACAATTTATTTACAGTGCATTGAGAGAGAAGGGATTTCTCCTTCACAGACTGACTCAGAGGAAGTGCTTTAGAGGAATATTACTCTCTGCTCCCAAAAGAATAATCAATCTATATAAACCAATAGAAAATGTAAATGAAGAAGGTAGTAGATAGGCAAAAAGTAAGAGAATGATAAAATAAATAAAAAATTAGAGTCCTTGTGCATTCCAGTACAACTTTTGATGGGAACATAATCCATGGTTTGAGGAAAAACAAAAAGCAGATAAAACCCTACTAGACTCTACCTTTTAAAAAAATTGGCTTTAATAAGTAAATGTGCTCTAGTTGCTCTTAACAATTTAATTGGAATAATTTGCCTGGTAAAACTGAACAACAAGAATATGCCTCAGTGTTTTTCTTCTTATAAAAATAACACCATTTTAGGGAAAAAAATAGCAAAAAGACTACAACTGCAGTAAAACACTTTCTAAGAACCACTAAACCTAAAAAAAAAAGAATGTAGAGAGAAAAGAATTAACAGTTATTAAGATAATTAGTCAATCTGAGAAAGCCTGTCTGCCTGAAACTTATAGAATTATAGAATGGTTTGAGTTATAAGGGTCCTTAAAGATCATCTACTTCCAAACCCACTGCCATAGGCAGTGACACCTCAAACTAGACCAGGTTGCTCAGTGCCTTGTCCAGCCTGGCCCCAAACTCCTCCAAAGAGGGACATCTCCAGCCTGTCTGGGCAGCCTGTTCCACTGTCTCACTGCCCTCACAGTAAAGGATTTCTTTCTTGCATCTAGCCTGAATCTCCCCCTTCCAAATTACATCCATTATTTGTAGTCCTTGCATCACATATCATATTAAAAAGTCCTACACTTGCTTTTGTGTAGGCCCCCTTTAGGTACTGATGAACTACTCTGAGGTCCCCCCTGAGCCTTCTCTTCTCCAGGCTGAACAACCCCAACTCCTTCAGCCTGTCCTCATAGGGCATTTGCTCCAGCCCTTTGATCATCTTCATGACCATTTGCTGGACCTGCTCCAACATCTTGATGTCCTTCTCATGTTGAGGGCTCCAGAACTGGACACAGTAACTCCAGGTGGGGCTTCACCAGAGCTGAGTAGAGGGGCAAAATCACTTCTCTTGACTTTCTGGCCACACTTGTCTTAATGACACAGTAATGTAATCAGAATATAAATTCAGGTATAACAGATTTTTAAAAAATTATTTATTTTGTTTGTTAGTTATTTTGAGGCATCTGTACTCACTGAAATTTCCCTGAATGATGAGCAAGGTACTTGAACTCCAGTATGCCAGGACATGTGCTGCAGAGGAAGGGAGAAGATGCAGTCTGTGACTGTGCACTCTTTTTGAACTCCATGTGGATGCCACATGCCTCAAACAAAACTGCACAATTTTCTTTCAGGACTTCATTTCCTGTATTTCCCTTCACACTTGCCTGGGAGGATGTAGCTTCTAAGTAGCTTTAATAGTGTGCAAATATGCAAGAGTTTATCTTTGTTTTTGGCCAAGTAGGTTGGACTATGATTAAGCCCTTAGTAAATATTATACTTTAAGCTATAGAGGCCAAAGTCTATGTGTACACAGTCTACCTATTGCTGCAGCAATAACAACACTTTCTTGATCTACAGAAGAGCTGAGTCAGACCCAAAATCACTGCACATCCTTGCACACCTCAGCAAGAGCTGTCTGTACATCAGCTCCACTGGATACACCAGAGCAGAAAGCAAAACCAGGTTAATGCTTTTACTGAAATCAAGTTATAGCTTCTTACTCTGCCTATAGAATAAATCTTGCCAAAATATAGAACCTGTTTAAATTTTAAAAGCAGCTGGGAAATTCTGACTAATCCTTCTCATTTGTGTGTAACAAATAGGATTAGCTTCAGGAAAATATTTTTTTAATTAATTTATTTGTTCTGCCTGTATAAATTTTTATATAATTGCTCTCTTTCTGTCCCCTGATGAATCTGGCCACTCATGGTTATTATGTGAAGCAGTATCATTTATGCTGCATCATTTACAGACCTTATATGAGTAAAATTAAGCACATGTCAGCCAGAGGTTGTAATTTCTCCCCAAAGTGGAAACTTTTCTCAATGAGTAGAGAAAAAACCTCTTCAGAGAATCTGCAGCTCTACAATATTCCAATTAAGGGGCTTTGAATCATAGGTCAATTCTTGGTTCAAATTCAAAATGTTTCTTTCCGAATTGAGTGGCAGCCATAGAACTTCTTTTTCCCATCATCCATGCATCTATTTTATTTATTAGAAGCAATTTAGAAGAGAATGTCCTAAATGGCTGGGGCCAAAGATCTATAGATTTGTTTCCCTAGAGTTTGTTTTTCATCCTTTATCCTTCATAAGATTTAGGGCACCATTATGTTGAGAGACAGCTTTTAAAGTGCTGCTAACTTCAGCTCCTCTGACAGCTGTGTTATTAAACTCTTACTTCAGCTTGATGGAAACTCATACATAAAACCTGGTGTAGGAAGACTTTAACTGGCAGTACTTCATAAATTACCCTTTTTGTATTAATAATTCATTTTGTAATAAGAACACAGCCTTTTTAAAACAACACCAGCAACAAAAAACATGGTACTCATCCAGTGACATTTTGTAGTGCTTTGGAAAATGAGGTGCACCTGGATATTTTGCTGTCCTGTGAAACCTGCAGATGGAGAGAAACACTTGCTGTGGTGGGATACCACAGTCTGAAACAGTAGCTTTGAAGGTTTAAAGTAAGTTAATAGTCCTGGGGGTTTGATAATTCTGGTTTTACTTCCTTGCTTATTCTTAGCATGTGAAGCCATCTCACTGATCTACATCTAACTCACTCACCATCAAAGTGAGATTGGTTAATCCTTCTCTCTTTCATATTCACGTCTTGTCTATCCTAACTTTGCCAGAAAATATACTCTTGAATGGAGAGGTCCCTTTATTGCTACCAAAAAATCACCCTCTGCACTGATCATCTCAGCTAATAAATGACACTGTTTGCAAACTCTTTGTGGCTACATGAAGTCTGGCAGTGTGAAGGCACAGAGAGGTTCTGATCTTCTTCCTGAACAGAAGCACCATGAAGTGATTAGTCATGCTAGATTGAAAATGTCTCATACTGCAAAGCATCTTCCAGTAAATCATCTAATGCACATCTCCTGCTTTCAAGCAGATCTACTTCTGTATCCACAAGCAAGCAGGAGCATGGAAAAATACAGAACCAATTAGCTCTGAGGGACCTTTGAACATAAAGGAGAGTGCAAGACAAAACATTTGTGGAAACTTTGAGTTGTGTGATTTTTTTGAAAGCTGTGCAGTAATGAATAATAGAATATTTCAATGACTATGGTTCTTTACTTGCCTTCTAAGACTTTACCCAATTTTTAGCTCTGTTAATTTGAAATAGTCATGCTCTGGCATAGTCTATCAATGTCAATTATCATCAGCACTTTATTTATTTCAATTATTTGTCTCGTTTTATTCTTGCTTACACATAGTCTTGTACTCAAGGGAATAACTCTGCTGTCTTCAAGAATGTGATTTGAATAAAAAAGACCAATAAAATGGTTACAATATTCATAGGATGTCAAAAATTGTCCTAAAATCTTCTCATTTGTAATAGTATAACTTCAGCAGAGCCAGTTGGGTTTTGCCACCAGTGTAGCAGAAACACTCTGGAACATTAGATTTCCATTTTATCTACTCGGGGGAATTTGTATGCACATTTAATTGAATGAAAACTCTATTTTATAAGTTTTGTCTCCTTGAAACACCATCATTTCACAGAGGACAATAAAGAAAGCTCCACGGTGTAAAAGAAGCAAATGTGAGGATAAGAAAATTTTGTGAGAATGAAGAGAGATTTCTGAGTCACATACAGTCTGTAAGGACTGAATCAAGAGTGGAAGGAAGGGACAACAGTAAAAAGTAGTGTAGGGTAGTCAGAGACAAGACATTTGTCACATCTCTTTCTTTCTGTCTTAGTGTTTTTATTTCACATACAACTCCTAGTAGCTCAATATTGGAGACTTTATCTTCCTCCTTGTTTGTTTGCCTGTAACACTTGATGGGTCTGCTTGTGTCACTGAGTGACTTCTGTTCTTGTAAACACAGGAACCTATACAGTGATCATTTTGCCTTCACTGTTTTTTAGGAAATAGTGTATAAGCCCTGATTGAAACACAACCTTTTCTGTACAACCTTTTCTAAAACCTTCTGATAAACAAGGATTAAAAATTGCAACCAAAAGATATCACTGGAAAAGGAGGAGAGGGGGGAAAAATCAAGGGCACTACTAAAAAGTAGTTAGCAACAGCTCATATTTTTCACTGTGCTCAAGAGCATCTGGGTTGTATTTTGGGGTTGAAAACAGTGGAGTGACTGAGATCCTGCCAGCTTACTGAATCATTTGAAAAAAAATTTGAAAATCTTTGTTACATACTGATACTACTTGCATTCAGTTGACCTCCTCTGTAATCAACAGAGTCTAATGATTTCTGACAAGTTCTCATTTCATTTATTCAAGATGTGGGAATTTTGAAAAAGATTTGAGGATAAACTGCGGGCGTTTTGTTGTTATTCTTTTATATTTCAACTTCATCTGCAGTTGTTTAGGTTTTCAGTTGCAGGAATTTGGGAGGCGAGAACCTTCTAGAGAAAATAGTCATTGAGAAAAATATTGCTTTCTTTCCTGGCAGGATAACTTTCAGTAGTGGATGGTAGATTTTACATTCCTCCCACCTTCCAAGCTGTCATTATTATGATGACATTTTTTGCTTAGCTATTAATGCCAGACCTTGACTTTATTATGTGTTTTTCTCTTTGCTATATGTCCACCTCCAACCTTTACAAGTTAAAATGAGAGATTCAGTTGGCTTCTACAACCTTTTTAGTAAGAGAAGATAAGGTCTTTGGAGGTGGAGGAGAAGGTTATTTCCATTCTTTCCCAACTCTTCCCTTATAAAAGGTGGAGGGCATTGAAAGAGGGGTATTGTTAATTCTCTCATCTATTTATTCCAGCTCTTTGAAAGACTTCTTACTGTAGGTTTTCTTAATTTTTTAAAAGAATTTTTAAGTCCATGGTGAATGCTTAGAATGCAAGAGAAGAGGAGAAATTAACTTTCTGATTTTACTTCCTTTCAATGTAAATGTTGTCAATGGTTGTAGTAACTAGCTTTCTACAAAAAAAACCCCACTGTTTTATCCAGTAGAATTCTTGACACTAATCCTATCTCTTAGTCTGCAATTTTAAAGAATGTTGGAATTCAAAAAGTACAGAAATTAAGTTCAAAATACAAAATGAGTCCTTTTTCTAAAGAACTGAGCTGCCTTTGTGGCTGGTGAGCACATAAATCCACATACAGAGTCTTACCCACAAGTAGAGAAGCTTTATACTAAGCTCTATGCCCTTCCATATTCTTGTAATCTGGCAAGAGGGTAGATATGGAGTGGACAAGTCCTTCTGATAAGACATGAATTCTTCTTGCAGGCTAATAGCCAGCTAATGGAAATTTTATCAGAGAAATTAAAGACCAGTATGACTAAGGAATTTTGTTGGAGTTTTGAAATTCTGCCATATATTAGTACTTTTCTGCTCTGTCTCTACAGAGACCAAAGTATAATGAGCAGTAATACAGAAGACTCTTTTTGTTAAGACTTGCTCCAAGGAGTGAAAATTGACCATGTGGAAAAACTTAGACTGCTTCTAATTTTTTTCCCCCCTCCTGGAGTGACTTAGTTTTGTAGCCAGTGCTGTTAATTTGGCAGCTTTGTCAAGTGCTAAATTTGCCATTAAAGCTAAATAGAAAATCAGTGGCTAACAGTCAGCAACAATATGATGACCTGTGACTAATGATGTATTTTCAGCTGATCTGTGAATGCTAAAGGTCTCAGGGTGCCTACTGATGTCAATGGGAATTGTTGGTGGTGGCAGTACTGGGCCAAAACTTCTGTTTCTTGTTTGCCAGGCAAAAAGTCTCTCAATGGGATGGCACATAAGCAAAATTCTGTGCCTTCATGAAATGTCAGTGTTATCTGAGAAACTATTTGCAAGTTTTTTGTTGCTAACTGCAGGAGGTACACTCAGCTGAGCCTTGCTGTCAAGCCTGCTTCTGATGTGGAGAAATGAAATATGTGCTCTGTGTTCCCAGAGAGAGCTTTTA
This sequence comes from Turnix velox, assembly GCA_013400935.1. NCBI lineage: Eukaryota > Metazoa > Chordata > Aves > Charadriiformes > Turnicidae > Turnix > Turnix velox. Next base: position 44,114 of record VZTY01006734.1, on the reverse strand, counting down.
TGACAAATGGCTGAATAATAGCACTTGCTAATTTGTATTGAGGTATACATGCTGCTGGCTTAGTGGCATCACTGCAGCAAACTGTGAATCATGTGCAAAATGGAAAAATCCCTGCTTTTACTCTACTGGGAGTGAATACAGAAGAGGCTGTTGCCTGCTATGGATTTCAGTCAATGATGTTTCAGCTTTATCTTTTCTTTTTTAATAAAAGAATGTAGAAAACCAAATCTCCCATGAAGAATAAGAATAAAATCACAGAAATGATCACAGAATATCAGGAATTGGAAGGGATCTGGAGAGATCATCTAGTCCAAAAATAGAATAGTCTAAAAATAGAATATTTTCAGTTCCAAATATTGTTCTTTATCTGTTACTATATGAATGTAATCCAATAAGCTCCTTATTCTCCAAAGTTTAAAAATCAGTAATTTCCATTTCAAGCACTTTAGATGTTTTAAATCAACGTTCAATATCTGCATTTGGCTTTTTGTCTGCTACTCTGTCTTTCCTATCAAGGTTTATGAATTGTGAGTTCCTAATTCATAAACCTAGCATGGACAAGCACTTTTGGATGACTGTAGCTTTGAGAGACAAACAAAAAAAGTACCTGGAAACTCTTTAACCAGTTTCTTGGGGCATAAATCTTCTGTAACTTTTGATATGATTTACCCCCAAAGCAGTACAAAAGTCCAGTGTGTTTTGTGTCTTCTAGGCATTCAGCATTGGATGGGCTGGAATGCTCCCTTATAAACTGAAGGGAGCACTTTGCAAAAGCAACCAGGACACTTGCTCAACAGGGCTGTGCATAGGCTTTGAGATTCTCATGTGTATGTTTCATAAGCAATATGAACAGTTTGGCTCATGGGAAGCAGGCTTGAAATGCTCAGCATGGGTGTACTGCACAGGCACAATGTGTTTGGGGGACATTGTTTCCATCAGATCAGCACAATGGGGTTGTTCAGCCTGGAGAAGAGAAGGCTCAGAAGGCACCTCAGAGTAACTTATCAGTACCTGAGGGGGTCCTACAGAAAGGCAGGGGAAGGACTTTTTAATATGATATCGGATGGGAGGACCAGAAACAATGGATGTAAATTGGAAGGGGGTAGATTTAGACTTGACATAAGAAAGAAATTCTTTACAGTGAGGGTGGTGAAACACTGGAACAGGTTGCCCAGAGAGGCTGTGGATGCCCCCTCTCTGGAGGTGTTCAAGACCAGGCTGGACAAGGCACGGAGCAGCCTGATGTAGTGGGAGGTGTCCCTGCCCATGGCAGGGGGGTTGGAACTTGATGATCTTTAAGCTCCCTTCCAACCCAAACTATTCTATAATTCTATGATCAGAGTCAGGAGTGCATTCCTCCAGCAATTTTCCTCTCAAATTATATTGTCTTTTTAACATGTAATATGCAAAAATATTGGGGGATTAGTAGTTTTGCTGGTGGCTCAGTTAGGTGGTGAAAAAAATTGCTGCATTTATGCTTGGAATTTGAGGAAGGAGAAAATTGTGTGTGAGTCATTAGTTGTGATATGTTTTTTTAAGCATGGAGTTCACAGAGGTGGAGGAGTACTTCTCTAGAGTAGTCTTCCTCCATGGTGAACTCACAGCATAGGGAAAACAATTCCTGTTAGTAAATCTATTGTGGTTCCTTTGACTGGGAGGAGGTGAGCACATGACAAGGGAGTGTGGAGGTTTCTGCTGAAACCCAAGGATGAAGTACAAGGAGAGTCTGTATCTTCTAAATATAATGTCTCCTGTCTTCAAAGTAACAGTAGTATTTTATTATAGAAGGAGAAGGAAGCTTGGATGTTGCCAAATGTCACAGATATTGTGCATTTAATTTTTTTTTAAAGTTGACCTTAGAAGTTATAGGATGACCTTAGCAATTTCAGATCTTTATTCTAAATTACATTATTATTTGATGGTTACTTACCCAGCAATTTGAAAATGTGACATGAGTGCTCCTCAAAGAATTTCTTTTCAAATAAAGAAAATTGAAATCCAAAGTATAAGGTGTTTTTCAAATAATCTTGAGATTGTCTTAATACAATACTATTTCTAGTTCTTTATTTCCTCTTTTTATGTGTCATGTAGAACAGACACATGAATTTATTGCAGCTCATCTTTTTTTTGATAGCTTTATTTGATAACTTCATGGCCTTTGATATGGACTCATTTTTCATGGAATTTCTTTGCTAAAGAATTTTCCTCCTCCCAGTTCCACAGAGGAGAAAGAACAAAAAGTATTATCTTTTCTATACTGCACTCATAGCTATACAAAATTCTACCTTTTCAAGATGTGAGTAAAAAAATTATCCTCTCCCTATTACATTTAAGGTGAACTACTATGCAAGAATCCAAATAAAAAGCAAATCTTTGGCCTTTTTTTTCCCTGATCAGCCAGTTACTGGGCAGTTTAATAAGTCTGTTGAATATTGGCATTTCTTGGTTTGATCAGCTATACTGCTAACCTTTCTATCTTTCATTTCTCTTTCAATAGAAATAAAAGAAAAAAACTGTAAAATACAAATTTTCAGGTTGTTTTCGGGTACTTCATGCTTAAACAACTTATTTTTTCCAATTTATGTGCATGTGAGATTGATACTTAGAATAAAAATTCTACATCTGCAGACCTCTGTATTCTCTACTTTATTAGAGAAATCTCTAGTTTATTGTTTTTAAGTGTACACATGCTCAAATTTCTGCTGCATGTCTTAGACCTAAAGATGGATCATAAATTCTCAAAGTTCAGAAATTTGACTCAAGTCTAGACTATAAACATTACAGAGAGAATTCACAGAATTTAATTTATAAAAAGATCTTGCTACCAAATGAAAACATGAAGTAATTCAACCATTCACTTCATTTGTTATCTGTTAAGTGCTTTCATTTAGATGAATGTTACTTTCTTCATTTATGCTAATTAACTAAAAATTGCCAAAGAATGAATTAATGAACACTATTGTAACTTGAGAGAGTTTTATTCTGGGAATCCTCTTTTTGAAGATTTACAGGCAAAATGTTCTCTGTATATTTTAACATAGACATTGAGAGGTGATGTTTAGACTGTAGACTTCTGGTTTGTTGCCACAGGCAGCATTGTCAGACCAGACCTTCTTGATTGAAAGTGTGTAAAAGTGCTTGTGGTGAAGGATCTTCCTATATGTATACTGTACACTTAAGTAATTTTTTTTCTCCATCTCTTTTTTTTTTGTTCTTTCTTTTTTGCATAGAATTACTAAAAACTTAATCCACAGTGCTTTAAATTGCAGAAGTCTTTTCACTGAGTCCCTGCCAAGTTGCTGCAGAGACTTTTTCTGTTGGCAGAATAGTTACAGAATTTCCCAGTGGCCTTTTATAAACTCATTTTCTTTCCCTGTTCTTACATGAGGGCACTGCTTATTTTCAGTTTCTCTCCTTGTCACTGGTTGATGCATATGTTTTTGTAGCAGCTCTTTGACCTGGACTAACCTTTTTCCAATGATTCTTCACTTGCATCTTGACTACTCTGCCTTCTCATTCAAGTGATGATTATTCTTCTTTATGTTCCTTGTAGTGAAACACAGTGCAATGCCAGTGTGCTGTACTTTAAATGATTTACAGAGGATGCTGTAGATGTAACAGAAATCATGTGAGAGACTCAGCATTCTGGTCTAACCACAGACTAACCTTCACATCTCATTCAGAACAACGATGGCCTCTCACTGCTTATTACAAATGATGTATCTGCTCTTTCCTGTACATTTACATTCTGAAATTAAAGCTTAAATAAATTAAATGGGGACAAGTATCTTGTTCTCAATCACAAGAAAACATGTCAAAAAGGGATGTCAGCTGACTGGAGAGCAGGGACAGCACAGCTGGAGTTATTTTCTAAATTAACTGTTGTTTGTTAAGTATAAAGACTGTTTTTTTTCTTGAAGGTGGCATTAAGTATTTTGCATTTTCAGCAAAGAGGGAAGATGCTAATTTTTTTCATCATAAATAACTGCAGAGTATTATTGCTTCTTCCTTGGGACTCAAACATTTGCATTAACTCAATGAATGTTTTGTTACAGGTTTTGTGGGAGATAATTCCTGTTTCTGCAGCTTAATGATTACTGCCCATTTCCACATTCATCCCACTCCATTCCTTGCCCAAAAGGCTGGTTGCAAGTCATAAAATTAATTTTTTTTTTCCTTCCCTTGTGCTGTAAAAACAGTAGAAAAGATGTGCTCATTAGGAGGGTTGGGCTGTGCTTTTCTTAGCTGTTAAGGTGATAATCATTAAAAGAACAGAACTCCTTTCTCTGTCACAGCAGTAGCCACCTCTGGAGTCCTATATCCACATGATTTGTCCTCATGGGATCCAAAGCCCCCAGATGCACAGGCTCCATACAGCTATGTGTAGTCATACCTCATCTGAACTCCAAAAATGAACCAAAGTGGGTGCCAATTTTTAATAGCTCAAAGTGAAAAATTATGAGGAGAATGTATATTTTCAGCACATCTCCTGGTTCCACAGCTGGCTGTCACAGGCCAGTTTTAGAGCACATGTAGATCCCTCCTCTTTTTACAGAACATCCCATCATGCAGAGGGGTAGAAATTGTCCAGTAAACTGAGCCCACATATCATTTGGCTCTGAAGAATTCACTAACAAACATGCCTGGAGGTATAAAGACCATCATGGTTTCTCCTGCTGAAGTTTTTCTGCTTGTGAAGGTCATTGGGGACTTTGTATCTTGGTGATTAGGGCACTTCCCTGGACTTCAGCAAAGACTTTCATTTTATAACCTCCTACAGACAGCTCCAGATGCAAAATTTTTCATTACTTAAAATTGATTCCCAGGTGAATCTGCTAGCAATGTTATGCTGCTTCCTGACAAAATGACTATTTAATTGGTCTGAGGGGATCAATTTTAACAGGAATGAGTCAGGAAACATACAGACACAGCTGGATTTTTAGAGCACCCCGCAGGGAAATGCAATTTCAAATCTCTTCAAAGGTATGTGCACTAACCAATATTTCACCAATATACCAGTACCAAAGAACCAAGCCCCTGGATAGGAGTACCTTGGTTTGGGTTTATTTGGCATTTTTTAATATGGACTTCACTCCCCTAGGAGGATGCCTGTTTGAATGAAATCTACAAAACATGAAGACAGAGAAATATTTCCCTTACCCAAGATTTAAGATGTCAGTCAAAAATAGGGGGCTCTGTGTCCATGTGTCATTCTTACTCTGATAAATGACCTGAAGAATATGCTTTTCCAGGCTGCTGTGGGGTTTTGAAGGTATTACTCATGGGACCAGGCACCATGCATATGTGTTTTAACCCAACTGCAGGACTGGACCATGTTGCACTGGTAACATGAAGAGCTATGATGTCCTTGGCCACCTTGATCCCCTGGGGAAAGTCTGGAGATGGCTGCATTGCTTTCTGAAAGAGGCTCAGGTAAAATGGAAGGTAAGCCACATGAAAACAGGAGAGTAGAGAAAAATTATATATTCATAGTACAGAAAAAAACCAACAAAGATGTAAAGCAATGCATACTTTAAAAAAGACATGGTTTAGATAATAAGTTGATCTGTATTGAGTAAATGTTTTATTCTCTTTTACCTTCTGAAATTTGGACAACTAGTCAAAATAAAGTTTCATTTGTGTGGGTGAAAGGGAAATGAGGGATTGCAGCATCTGTGTTCCAGTTTTGCTGTATGTGCACTTCCAGGTGGAGAGTGGCATCTGCTAGCAATTGGGAGCTCAAGTTTCCAATAAGGTTAGCACTTGGAACAAGACTTCTTTCTCTGGAAGCATCTGCCCAGACCCTTATTTTTGAAAGTATTTTGGCTTTTCTAGGTTTGGATAAGATCTAAGCAACTCTGGAATGGTGCCACCACGTATGGGAATATCCAAATGTTCTGAAACAATTTTCTTCCATTGTTCTGATTTTTTTGTGAGAAAATCCTTTTTTTTTCTATCCCCCTTTTTTTTTTTTTCCTGGAATAAACAAGTACAAATTGTTCTCTGTTACTGAAAACAAAGGAGCAGAGAACTTTTGATTATTTTGTTCATGTGGCTAAATTTTTGCTCACAAAGAAATGAGAGACAATGTATACATCACTTGTAACAATTCTAGGCAGGTGGTTTGCCCAACCTCTCCCCACACCAGTAAATATCCTCTAAAATTCCCCTCCAAAAAATAAGGTTTTTGTCTGTAAAAAAAGGGGTTGATTTAAATTTGATTTAAACATTCTTTCTGCAATGGAACTTTGAAACTAGTGCAGCAGAAACAAGAACCACTCCATTAATTTGCTGGCTGGATAAAACTATGCATAAAATGTGTTACTTTCCAAAAAGAAAAAAAGGAAAGTATTTTTAATATTCTGGAGTATTAGCAAGTTCTAGCCTGATATAAGAGAAACAATATGCAAAGATTTGAGATCATCATGGTGATATGCATGGAATGCCATCTTATTTGGTAGTTCCCAGCACTCACTTTCAAAATTGGACAACTGCCTAATGTTAAAGTATATATTTATTTTCTATAATCCCAATGTTAGCACAGTTACCAAATTTAGAAACAGTTAAATTATAGAGGGTCACTGCCTCTTTTAAATTGTTGAGTTATGGAGACTGCTCACAGTGAGAGAGATTCTGATCTGGAGACAAATCTTAGTTCCTATATTCCTGTTCCTTCAGATTGCATTGCATTCACACCTCCTCTGAAAGAGATTCCATCATTTAAAACTCAATGTTAAGGTAACATTGCACTTAAGAAATGCTGGTGTCCCTTGGGTATGGCTAGCTAGAGCCATCTCCTGTTCAGACAGTAAACAGAAGGTTTTAATGACCATCATTGTTAACTTAAACTGGGGTTTATTCATTGCTTTGGAGCTGCTGCCTTCTAACTGTACAAGTGAAGATACAAACCTTAGTGCATAGTCTTTTGTGTATGAAACATTTAATCCTGGTGAGTGTATATTTACAGGCTGAAGGAGTTGAGGTTGGTCAGCCTGGAGAAGAGAAGGCTCAGGGGGAACCTCAGACTAACTTATCAGTATCTGAGGGGGTCCTACAGAAAGGCAGGGGAAGGACTTTTTAGTAAGATAGCAGATGGGAGGACCAGAAACAATGGATGGAAATTGGAAGGGGGAAGTTTCAAGCTTGATATAAGAAAGAAATTCTTTACAGTGAGGGTGGTGAAACACTGGAACAGGTTGCCCAGAGAGGCTGTGGATGCCCCCTCTCTGGAGGCGTTCAAGGCCAGGCTGGACAAGGCACTGAGCAGCCTGATGTAGTGGGAGGTGTCCCTGCCTATGGCAGGGGGGTTGGAACTCGATGATCTTTAAGGTCCCTTCCAACATGAACTATTCTATGATTCTGTTTCTATATACTGGTTAATAACATTCTTACAAGCTTTGAACTCTATAGATTAATACAGCAAGTAAATACATTTTTAAAACACAAGTAACAATTTCTCTATTCTTAAGATTTGATAAAAGAAGCCTTAAAAGACTAACTTGGGTTAGAACTTTTAGGTTATAGTCTAACTTATTTTTTCTAGATACCAGGTTTCTCCATTAGCATCAAATTAGTATTTTGTTTGTGCAGTAAAATTTGCAACTGACTTGTGTTCATTGTGGGGGAAAAGGTTTAGCTTGACAAAGATACTCAAGGTGAACACTGGATTCTTTTTATCTGATATCCTCTAGAAATTGTGTCTTGTCTGTAACTTAGACTTTTTTTACAAAGACCTGTTAATAGGTTAATGAAAAGAAGTTCTTTTCCAAACTTATGATCAGAGTGAAGACATACTTTGGAAGTTTACACTACAGAAACTTTTATACAAAGAAAGTGACAGAGGGGAGAAGTATAGATGTTCTCATGGAATCTTGACACAGGAAATCATACAATGGTTTGGGTTGGAAGAGACCTAAAAGATCATCTAGTTCCACCCCCCCTACCATGGGACTGGCACCTCCCACTAGACCAGGTTGTTCAATGCCTCATCCAGCCTGTCCTTTTTCATTGAGAATAAGAAAATTCTGCTAGTTTAGGATCCTTGTCTTTCAGCTCTGTTTCTTTATTAGCACACCTTACCTACCCTGGAGCTCAAAAAGCTGGTTTTTTATTTCTTATAAGTGACTGAATCTAAGAAATTCAGTAGAAATAAAGTGCAAACAAGACAGAAGAATGGAAAAGAAAAAAAATTACAACTTTTCACCCAAGTGAGAGTAAAATAACCAGGAAGGGAATAGGATGAGTTCACATAGAGTGATACCTCAGAATAGGTAACATATTTCCTACAATTACAGTCTGCAGTTCACACATGAAGACACAGAGACACCACAGTTGTTTTTCTTATATTAATTTAAAAACTAATTTCACATAGGACTGGTTTATGTGATTTCAGCTGTATTTTAGGGATTCTTTCTGTCACACAGCAGAACAGACTCTCTGCATAAGGAAAGGCTTTAAGGAATTAAATTATTTTTGTGCTGGATTTGAAGTACTTATGTTTACAAGATAACAATAGAGTGAATATAATTGTTATGCAAAAAATAAGTAAGATAGATGCAGGCCTCTCTAAATCATAAAATTTGTAGCAGAAATGTCACATCATCTTATACAAATACCATTTTGACTTGAGACTTGCTGGGAAACAGCATTCTCACACTGCATACAGCTAGGGACAACTGACGGAATAGAATACACAATAATCCTTCTGATTAAATTATGTATGAATTGTGCTTATGAATGAATCTTCAGCTTGGATCAAGACAGATGGGGTCCAGAATTTTAATTTAATAGTTTCATACGGTTCTGGCTTCCATCCCCTAATGCAAATAACAATTTCCATTTCAAACTATTTCACATCTTCCTCTCCCCCCTTGGCTGGAATTTAAGTAATCATAGCTGCACTAGCATACACAGGGAACACAGAGTTGACTTTTGAGAAGAAAATTTCCATTCCAGGAGTCACCACCTATGAACATCTGTAGCTTCCTACCATCAGTGGCTATGTTAGTTTAGTCTTAATCCAGTCTTACAGACCCATTGCAATATTTGACTGGTATTTGGAAAAGTCTACTGAGATCGCTGGGTTCAGGGTGATTTAGAAGTACAAAGGAAGGGAACATGAGGCATCTTAATTTTTTAAAGTTTTCTCTTTTACTGACCAGATATATTTTGGAATTTTCATTTTAAAACATCTTTTTGGGTTGAGTCCTTGTGTGTAAACTTCAAGATACAAAATGTGATTGTCCTGGTCTGGGGTGGAGCTGAGACACCTCTCTGTTCCGTGATGGAGATTCAGGTTCACACTTGATGTCATGGCATCCAGGGTCAGGGGACCATGTTGTTTACTCTGTGGAAAGATCACATCTGTGGGGCAGTGTGGACAGGAGAGGTGACCCAAACTGACCATTCAGGTGTTCCATCCCATCTGCCTGCCCAGTACAAAAACTGATAGATGCAAGAGTCCCTGTTTGCTCATCTTCTTTGGCTTCTTCTCCAGAGGCTGTCTTCATGCAAGGAATAATGTTTGAGGAGACACTGTCAGCTCATCTGCCTTTGATCCTGGTCAGTGTGTTCCAGTTCTCATTTCTCACTGAATCCAGTCTGGAACTCCCCAGAGCCTGCTTGTGAAACCTCCCTGGGAACTTAATATTGTTTTATGTATATTGTATTTGTTTCACCATTTTCACAGGAGTTCACAGGGCCACGAAGATGATCAGGGGGCTGGAGGACCTCCCCTATGAGGACAGGCTGAGGGAGTTGGGCTTGTTCAGCNTATTCCTAGGAGGCGGCACAGCATCCATTTTGACACCCTTACAACACCACCTCTGCATCTGCTTGGCTACATATTTGCTAGAAAATGAAGTGCAGTCAAGAGACTACTGGCACTTTCCAGCTATTCTGTTTGGCTTGTGGGTTTATGCATTGTTAAATCGGAAGCAAAGCTATTATACTTCACATGGCATTATGTGTTTGATAAAGGAAGAAACATGATAGATGAAAATACCCTCCCTTCAGGCACTGCAAATTGCAAAAGCTGTTGTATTTAAGCTCAGTGGGTCGTTTATCTTCCAGCTCCTCAGCTGACTCTGCACTGGGGTGGGTTGAAGAGTAAGTGGTTTTGACATTTAGCAGCCCAAGGCTTCTTTTCTCCTTGAGAGACTGACATGTCAGCTATGTGAGGTTTTGTCTGCTGCTCCTCTTTTGAAGCAGATGGCAAAACTTCACCTCAGCTGGATGTTTGAGAACCTTGGAGCATTTAGCAAGGCTAACCAATTGAATTAGAACTGATTCTGCCTATGGTTATTGAGTAGCATATGATTTCTGATTATGGTCTTTTAAATATAATCTATGGGAGGTACCAGAACATAGCACTGCATGTATTTTGAAAAATTCAGGAGACAAAACCCACTTGCTCACTGTAAACCAGAATTGAGACAAGCTCCCTTCCATTACAAACAGTCCCATCATAAGCATAGATGTGTGCCTGCATGTATTTAGTCAGTGTATTTGGTTTTTATTAATGCTTGAAATTATTTAGACATACAATTTGCACAGAATGTAGCTCTATGCTGTAGTATGTGGATTTTAGGAAGTGCAGATTCCAAAGCTGGAGTCTGCAGAGATGCTGAAGTGATGAGCCTGAAATAGCAGAGTACATTCAATGAGGTTACTGCATCAGCACCTCAGCAAAGCACTTCTGTTCAGTTAGGCATAAAGCCTGAGGGTAAACTAATGACCATTGTGGGATCAGCAGTTCTATTTTTAGGCAGCTCTTTCCCAAATCTCATCTTTTCACCACACAATTTTTGCTAAAATTGGAAGTAATACATCCCAAACAATCTGAATAACTGGAGATCATGAGTATTCATGCTGCAACACAGCAGCAATATATATCTGCATCTTTCTTAGAAAAGCATCCCTTAAAATGACATGAAAATGTGTTTATTCATAATGAATGCCTCCAGATAAATTCTGAGGAAGGTTTATTTTATTTTCAGTTGCATAGCAATACTGCTTAATTATGCTCCTGCTGAAACTGGGAGATGCTGAGGAGAAAAGTGATTAGGAGAAGCTGAGCATTTGCTGCAAGGTTCTATGTGAATACAATAAAAACCTGCCAGTCCCTAAAAAAAGTGTGTTTACCAGTATGCAGTATTTAATTCAAGGTGCACCATGCAAAAGACACTTTAAATTGCATATTCTACATTTTCTTTGCCTTGACAGAAGACATCTGAGGTCTACAATCTTTCAAGAAAAATACAGTGAATGGTTTACTGAAAATAACATAGAGGACAAGTGTAGCTATTTTTAGCCCACAAGCCATCAGGGAATGTGCTGAAATGTGTTCATTTTTTTCTGAACTCTGATGAAATGTGCTTGTTAGGGAGTGAACTTCTCAGGAGGGGTTCATGCTGTTGTGTGTTTGCTTCTCTGCAATCTAGTCCTTACTCTCTGTGTTATTTATAAGCATTCACTATTTGCACCATGAGTTTAGTCATGTATGATCTCTTCTTATTGTTTCTGCTTCCTGCTGGGATGACCAAAACTTCATAACTCTGAGGTTTCTAAGACTGTTTGAAGAGTGTGGAGCTCTTTAATGTTTTTTCTTGAAGTCTGATATCAATCTGGATTTATCCATGAATATTTCCTCACATAAATATTTGAGGATAAGCATGCAAACAAGCGTTAAGAAAATTGTGAGGTTTGAAAGTGTAGTAAGCAAAGCAAACTGAATATAATGTCAACAGGGTTTTTGTCAATATTTTCCCTTATTTCCTACATTCATTCTGCCTTGAGAACCTGCTCTAACATGTTTTGCTTTCCTGAAGGTAAAGACAGCAGGCAAATGCAGATCCCATGGTCAGCATGCCATTCATGCTTTCCAAACACATCTAGATACCTTGTGGAGGAACTGATGTTTCATTTGGGCCTCAAAAATGGTGGTGTACCACAAGCAAAGGAGAGAATAGAATAGAAAAGCAGCCTTTCCTTCACTACCAGCCTCCTCCAGAAATTCTCTGTCCATCTGACCAGGTTAAAACTCCTTCCTGACCATCACTTAGAAATCAGTTTGACCCTGAATGTGCTCCAACAGTCGACCAGTTTCTTACTTCTGGAAGAATCATAGATGTCTCCAGCCAATTTTTCAGTTGTAGTTATGTCCCATCTGCAGTCCTTTACAGCAGGAGCTGGCTCGGTGTGCATTTACAGACCTGGAGTCAGTTCAGGTTTTGGTTTTGATCTTCCAGGAATAGTAGTGAAAAATCAGACAGAAAGATTCTCAAAGAATGTGCCTCATTTCAGCTTCTTACTACCTGTGCAAAAACTTAAATTACATTGTATAAACAAAAGGCATCTCTTTACAGTGATCAAAGAAATGGATTTTGTGGTTTCATCTAACCAAATGTTTTCTTCAAAATGGGAACAGTTAAAGGACAGGAGCACAGACTGTTTAAAGGAAAAAGAACAGACTTGCTCATATTTCTAAAGTGCTAAACAGCTCTTTTGTGTATAGTGCCATTTGGGGACTGAGGTATTGAATGTTCTTATTATTTCCCCAAGTTGTTGGTTTCAGAGGAGCATTTCAATGCCATTGGCAGTATTATGGCAAAACACCAAACTTCATTATTTTGACACACCCATGGAACTCAGAATATGTCTGAATTTTCACAAGGTGGGCAAATATAAGATTTAGAATCATAGAATCGTAGAATAGTTTGGGTTGGAAGGGTCCTTAAAGATCATCAAGTTCCAACCCCCCTGCCATAGGCAGGGACACCTCCCACTACATCAGGCTGCTCAGTGCCTTGTCCAGCCTGGTCTTGAACACCTCCAGAGAGGGGGCATCCACAACCTCTCTGGGCAACCTGTTCCAGTGCTTCACCACCCTCACTGTAAAGAATATCTTATATACAGTCTGAATCTACCCCCTTCCAATTTATATCCATTACTTTTGGTCGTCCCATCATATATCTTACTAAAAAGTCCTTCCCCTGCCTTTCTGTAGGACCCCCTCAGGTATTGATAAGTTACTGTAAGGTACCCCTGAGCCTTCTCTTCTCCAGGCTGAACAACCCCAACTCCTTCAGCCTGTCTTCATTGGGACTTCAGAGGTTCCTTCGTAGCATCCATCAATGAACCATCTTAGAAGGGAATCCCAGAATATTTTGAATTAAGAAAGGGTCTTAAAGTGCTGGATTTATGCAGGTGTCATGGGTGTTAAGGGCCTCTGGGTGGCAGGGACTCTTAAAAGCTTTTCAGAAAGGATAATGAACAATAGACATCTAGAATTAGAAGAGTTTTTTAGGTATTTGTGGTGGTTTTGGTTTGTATTTGGCAGGTCATTGGTGTGGTGTTCAGAGGTGCTTGCAGGGTGTTTGTGTGGTGTTTGGAGTGGTTTTTGGGGGGTTTGGGTGGTATTTAGGAAGTATTTGGGGGATATTTATGGGTGTTTGGAGTGTGTCTGGGAAGTATTTGGGAAATTTTTGGACAGTACTTTGGGAGTGTTTGGGGTGTATTTAGGGGGAGTTTTGGTGGGTTTGAGGGGCATTTGGGGGGTGTTTGGGATGTGTTTGAGATCCCCCAGTACCTCCCTGGGACACCTGCTCCAGTGTCTCACCAAAGAACTTGGCTATAAAGTCTTGTGAAGGATGAAAGAGTCTATTTTAGTGTGACAACTGAGTAATACAGATATTTGTATTTTTATTGAACCACATGTTCTATATATTTATAGAATATTTAAAAAGAGAAATTACTGTCCTTAAGCAAGTAGTATATCAGAGTTATTATACTAGTGATGGCCCAAATTCTGTCCCTTTAAAGCATTTCCAAATTTGAGGCTGGCTGGTATCTAATTAACTCAAAGCGTAAACTCATTATCAAGAGGCAGTGAAGAAATGTCAGAACCATTCAATGCTTGTCACTTAAATGAAACCAACCTGATCATGCAGATAAAGACTTTCTCTGGAACAAAATGCTATTCACTGCAGGATTCCAGAGATTATCTGTTCCTCACACTTGTGGGAAGGCAGATTTATGTTTAGCTACAGCAGTTTGCTCTTGTATTACCTGTCTCTGCCATTTAGTTACAAATCACAGAAAAAAAAATTAAAGGGACCATAAGACCTCTTCTTTATTAGCAAAACATCTGTTGCTTTCCTGCAAGGACTCTTGTCCCTTTTCCCCCCCCTTCTCCCAGTGTAAGAGACAAAGACCTATCTTGTTAATTAGCTATATAAAATATGGAAAAGTTTTCTTATTGTGAAACCTAGATCCTCCTTTTGTGCCTGAAGCCAAAGCTTATTTGTCTTATTTGTAATTTATTCCTCTTCTTCTTACCTTTTATTCTTTTGAAAACTGTTAGCCTGCTAATAAAGCTGTGGCAGATAAGGGAGGTGCTGTAATGTATTCTCCACATCAGACAGGATGGCTAAGGAAGATTGAGAAAGGACAAGCAGAATACAAAGGGCAGCTTGTGTGACACATGTATCCAGTTTATATCTTTAAACCTTTTCTTGATAGAAGAGGTATGTGCAAGTACATGACAGCTGCTCTCTGTTGGCAGCAGGTCTATCTGAAGGGTCTGGACAGGTTCTGTGAGGAGCTGGCAGATTATGCTTAGTACTCTCCTTGAAAGCAGTACCCCTTGAAAGCAAGCCTTTTCTCTGTTCTTGAGGTAGCAGGGAACAAACTATGTAAAGATTTATGATTCTAATTGACTCCAGGGTTATGGTTTTCCTTGGAATGCCAGAAAAGATGAACTGCTTTTACTGCTGAGTTTCCATAAGATTTTTCCCTAATATAATGGCTGGTTCTGCAAGGGGAAAATGAAACAAGGGATCATTTTCCTGGGCAAGAGTGAGATCTCTCAGTTAGGGAGACAGGAATGTTTGAAAATAAAGGGAGGACTGAACTCCAGCATAGGCTTGCTATCCTGTGTTAAGAGATCTTAAACTTGATGGACTGGACTTGTTTCTGCCATAATTAAATCCATTATGGCAGGGGAGGTTGAAACTAGCTGATCTTTAAGGTCCCTTCCAACTCAAACTATATATGATTACTATATATAGTTACAATCTTAGATTAAGATATGAAATTCCAGGAAGCTGCTTTCAAACTCAATGAGTTAAATATTTCCAGTTATGTTTAAAATAAAGGTCCAAAAATTAAGAGGATGCTCAATTAAACTTATTAATGTGTTGGGAAAATCTCAGAAGGTAGTAGCGCTCTTTGGCCACTTGCATTTCCAAAACTAAAGCCTGAACACAAACCCCTGGCTTTGCATGGGAGAATTTTACTATCAGAAGCTGCATCATGGCATGTTCCTCGTTTCTCTAAAGCAACCAGTGTGACAAAGTCAATCTAAACATTAGTTAATATAGCTAAAGCCAGCATTGATAACAGGCCTTTCTGCTTTTCTGAGTCCTAACCTTGACTTTAACCATGAGTTTGCATGAGGACAAGTGACAGACACTGCATGAAGCTCAACTTTGAAACCTCTGTGAAAATGGAAAGTGAGAGAAGCTCCTGTTATTGTGGGGCTTGGACACATTAATTGAGTTAATCATATGGCTGGTTATTTAAGGACCTATGAGAATGTAATAAATTCTGCGTATTTCCAGGTTATTTTACCTGGATTGCATTTAGGAAAGATTATATATCCAATGTTGCTCTGGTTGCAAGGCTTAGAATTTGGTTAGGATTCTGAACTGTAGAAGGCTCTGAGCTCTATTCACTTCTGGTTATAGAAATATTCATTAAACTAACCTTTAGGGCTTGTAGCAAAAGGAGGTTGTATTCTAAGTGACTTTCCATTATATTGCACCTGGAGTTTGGGATAAGGAATGCCAAGAGGTCAGGATTCATTTTAATATTGCAGTTAGAAAACATGTCTGGGCAATATTTAAGGCATTTTTATTTGTACCTCAGAGATTTTTTGGAGTTACTTTTAAGTTCTTCCTGTGAGTTAGAAATGGATCAAGGAAGATGTCAGGATTCTTACCAACTATCATTTTGGAACCACTGCTTTTGAGAGAGTAAGAGGATAGCTTGTATCAGTTATCTTGGGTGGGACTAATTTTGGTATTAAGTGCCTGAATTTAAGCTTTTAAGTATATGTGAATGCTTGTGAGCAAGATGTCTAACCTCCTTTGTGTAGTCTATAGAGGTCCAGTTAATAAGTGAATAATCTGAGATTTAATCCATACTGATTAGGCTCACAAGTCATTACTATTCTCAGAAGCAAAAGACTCCTTGGTTCATTTACCTTTAGGATTTGATTTTGTGTATGGCTACAGCCATTCAGCAAATAATTTAATCTCAGCTTTTTCCCCAAGCTAAGAATCAAGATGCTGCTTCACTTCATCATCAGATTTTTATTTCCTTGCACTTTCCAAACCTATATATAACCTATGCTTGATAGTAAGATAAAACTCAATGCATTCATCAGGCACTTAATGCAAAGAGCAGTAGAACTAGGTTAGCAATATTTTTCAATTCACAGGCTGACTATAGTTCAGTTTTTCCTATTTGTATGAATTTATTTCAATTCTTATAATTTACTTAAAGCTGGACTGCAAGAGGTAGATGTTCATTATTTTTTTATTGACCCAAAGTTAAAAGTAAGTTGAAAAGATGATTTCTACTAAGAATTAACAGGACATTTTCCTCTCTGAAATTTTAAACCTTGGGCTCTGATCCCTGTCCTCTGACAGGAACAGACTGTCACTACTATCAGCTCTCTTAGCTCCTAACAGGACCACTCCTTAAAATAAGGCACTGAAACTGTAGAAGCAGAGTGGGTGAGCCCTCCATTGAATTCTAAATATTAATTCTAATCTCCAGGTTGTTCATGAAGGATCCTGAGAGTATATGAAGCTTTTCAATCTAAACTAGCAGACTACGTACAGAAAATGTACCTTATTTTAACATATTTCCAAGGTCTTTATCAGAGAGCAAGTAACAGCAGATTGGATAAAGTCTCTTGAGTTCATGTACCCTAAACTTAATGTAAATTGAAACTCTGATAGTCTTCTAGAGACCAAAGTTTCCTATATTAATTTAAGCTGCAGTGGAAGCAGGCACAAATTCAGGTTACCACAGCCCTTTTGATCTCAGTATTGCCTTAACCTCCTAACTCCCTGCATTTCAAGGCACCCACATAACTCTAGCTTGCACTTCATAGAACATGACATTGCTGGGTAAAACTCAGCAATTTCCCCTAGTTCTCTAGAGGAATTAGCTCTGATTCTAGGCTTGCTTAAAGTTAGCTCCTTTATTAACTCTAGTTCACAAGCCTGTTTTAAACCTCAACCCTTAACACTCATATTAACCTCAGTGCCAAACTTAGACTTGACTGCAGAGCACTGACCAAAACTCAGCATGTTTCTTCTAATCCTGTCATAAATTTAGGTTAGATTACTTTTCCCAAATTGCTGGATCAAACTCCTAACTCTATTTCCAGTCCTAACTTTCCACTATAGACTCCAGCCAGGAATCAATCCTCTCTAAAAATGCTAGTTTCAGAACCCAAAAATAAATGCTGGATATTAAAATCTTACTCTGTTTCAGGTCCTTCATGAAGTTTCTTCATGCACTTTATGATCAAGATATTCCTCTGGTGCCTTCAAAAGTAGTCTACACATTGTACACCACTGTTTGGACTAGGGTCTGTTTGCACAATCTGAAGTAATTGTGTTCCCCATTAAGCAGGGAGGAGGAGCCAGAGCCCCATTCAGATGGTGGGAGCTGCTAGAGCTATGCAATCTTTGCATCCAGTGCTTGAGACTGGTGGTCAAATTGGACAAAAGTGTCAGATTATCATCTTTATTTCTGCTAGTAAATCTTGACCTGAGGGTTTATGCTTCATTTCATGAAGCATTTCTGCATGCATAGCAGGGATTATAATAATAAGTGCGTGCTAGAACAATACAAGAATTTTTATGAATGCGCTTGAAACAAATCACACTTAAAAGCAGACTCAAAAGATACAAGAAACTATTGAGCAACCTGGTCTAGTAGGAGGTGTATCTGCCCATGGCAGGGGCATTGGAACTAGATGATCTTTGAGGTCCCTTCCAACCCAAATCATTTTGTGATTCTATATTTCTATATATAGAATTGGCATCAAACCAGTGAACAGAGAAGGCTTTTTCCAAAGCAACACTGATTTCTCTCTGATTGTGGTTCTCAATAGAAAAAAGGTAATTTGTTTGTGTACCAGCCAAGATGGATTTAGTTTTCTTCATATGAGCTCACAAAGCACTGTATTTTGATTTTGTGGCTAAAATAGAGTTGATAACATGGCAGCATTTTGGCAGCTGTTGAACAGTGCTTGCACAGCATCAAGGCTGTTTCTACTCACCACTCAGTATTCCTTCCATTCCTCACCCCAAGCAAGCAGGCTGGAGGTGGGCAAAAAGCTGAGAGAGAGCCTGGCCATTCTGTATTTCAATTACCCTGATGGATCTACACTGTGGTTTGTCTGTATTTCATAAACCCCTTAATAAATGTATGGGTAGCCTGTCTCTGGCATTAGCAACTTTTGGAAAACAGATATCCCAGCATGAATATGGCTATAAAACCTTATCTGGCAGTTGGATGATTCCTCCATGGCTAAGCCATGAAGATCATAAAAGTATAACAGGTTTTCACAGTAAAGTACAGTATGGATTCTTACTCACTGGATCTGTTTTTCATATGTGTTTAATTACAGATGTTTTTTGGGGGCTGCAGATAAAGTTCTGTTGGATTAACCTCCAGGGCTATGCAAAAAACAAATGTGTGGGGATTATATATGTATATAGTTCAGGATCTCAGCTGGAAGAGTTTAGAATTCTACAATGTTTCAATGATATTCATTCCTGATCATGGTAAAGCTGAGAAGGTGAAACTAGCAACCATAAGGATTAAAAATAGTATTAGTACTTCACTGGTTTTCATTTCATCATTCAAGGCTTTATCACTCTTTTCTTCCTCACTCCACTTAGGCGAGTGGATAAAAAAAGATGAGGAATTTTAATGGCATCCATCTCTTATTATTCCAGTCAAGCTGTGGTATCTGTTGTCATTAATACAATAAATAAATTATTGGTTTCATACCTCCACATAAGGGGAAAAACATAATAAACAAAGAATGGTTTTGTAACAAATCATTGAGTTAATACAGAATGAGTTATTAGTACACTAAAGACTCAGTCTTGACATTTAACATTGTTACTTGTTAAAGAATGAAGGCTTCTGGATAGGTTTATAGTTTCTCGAGAATAGATGTCTGGGCTATATTATAATCTCACACTGAATCTTATGAAATTGTTCAGCAGTGGTGTTCACAGGGTTGCAGCTCTCAGCTCTTTCTGAATAGTAGTCAATGCTCCATAAAACCTGCTAAATTGTCAACCTTGTAATTATGAATCTTTCAGCACACAAACAAAATAAAAGGCAGCATCTACAGATAACCTCACTCTATCACCAAAATGTTCTGGACAAGTTCCAGTACTAAAAGCTTTTATTTTGTCTTAAAAGTCGAACAGTCCATTTAAATTATGCCTCCAGGCAAGGAAGTTTGCAAACTGCCAAAGACAGAGTAATATAATCACAGATACAGTAAAATAGAATCAGGGAGTGAGAGGACAGTGGTGTTCCAGAAAATATGAACACTTGCTAGTGAAGGAACTGTTGTATTATTTGAAGTGTGGTAGAGGTAGCATAGAATTACTGCAGTCATGAAAGCATGATAGGTTCCTGAGCTTTGGTTGGATGAAAGATATTGGTGTGCTATGACACTGCTATCAATGTCACCAGCTGCAGTTTCAAGCATACAGCTCTACACTTAAATGTGTGTCTTTCCACCTGACTTTGGAGTTTTTGTAAAATTGATGTTCTCATTGCCATAGAAGACTTCCCTAATACTCAACCAATAGTCAACATTTGAAATAGTGATTAGAGAAGTGGAAATTCCACACATTACTAGCAGATTAAAATGTGATAATCTCATGTAATATTTCAGTCTGGTCCTGGGTCACTGTCCCAGATACCTAGCAGACCTGTTGTCAGTTAGATGAAAGCAAGGAACATAGTTCAGAATGAAGCTGAAGGAGGTGCTCTCTTTTGGTGGGTAGAAGCTACCATGACCTTTATCTTCTTAACACCTCTGTAGGAAGCATGAGCATGGGTGGGCAACATGAACAAAGAATGCATCAACACCCATTTGGCCTGGGGTACAAAAATAATCTCAGGAACACTAAAGCTAGCACCAAATGTCTGGCTTCAGCCTTCACACATCACACCATCATCTCTGCTTAGAAAAGCTGCAATGTTGTGAAAATGCAAGCATGTGGTAATTTTCTGCATACATCAAGATTTCCAGAATCTATAGTGAGGCCAGCTCTGGAGCAATGCTTTGAACTATTTTGGAAGAACTTGCTAACACAATGAGAAAGCATCATCACAGACCTGACAACATAAACCCTGGAAGATTGAGTCACTGTGGTTTGTGAATTGCCCTGAATTGCATCAACCCATGGCATAGGCACTGTGGTTATGTACTGTGCAAGTGCAAAATGAAAGCCAACTTCAAAATACTGAAGCAAAAGACTAAGTAAACAGAAGCTCCCAAAAGCTTGTGTGTTTAGTTATATCAAAAACTAAATTGTATAACTGCTTGTTTGACATATTTCTCATAACTTTGTCATTTTCTTCCTTATCTGTATTTGATGCATGAGATAACCATGGAAGAAAAATTAATGTTTCATAGTACTACTGACTGAGTGATCTCCTCTAGCTCATGTCTCGTGCATATAAGAGAGAGTAAAACAACAGACAACTGAGTAGAACAACACCAGAAAAACTAGACAATGATTATCTCTTCAGATGCTTGTATTGAGAACTTACATGCATGATAACTTGATGAGTATCTCTTCTAAAAAGCAAGTTAATTCCCATTTTATGGAAGTGAAAGACATTCCTTGTAAGGCTGGCTTTGAACTTGGATCCAGAGAAAGTAACCAACATAGGACATTTAGCAGGCCCATTGGTCCCAAGATTCCTGTTCTCCAATCTTTTATTTCTAACCTTTTCCTGTGTAGACATCATGGCCCATTAGAGGTTGCCTTGTTTTTTAAGTGATACAGGAACCAGAATACTACCTGCATCCCACAAGTTAAAATTTGAGACAGTTTACAGGAGAGTGGAAAAGACAACCCAAAGCTCTGATGTGCAGGTCATCAAGGAGGTTCAAGTTGATTGACCATGAAATTTTATGACATTTTGGCATAAAGGATTGAAATTTTCTGGGGCATTTTGCTGCAAGTGCATACATTGGGAGCAGTACCCAGTTCCAGTTGCTCTCAGAAATCTGTATCTCCAGCTCTCAGACAATTAACTTAGATTTCCCAAATTTTTCAGGCAGATCTGTGTCCCTCATGAATTACATGGAGAAGTAACCTCTGCTATTGCCCTTACAGAATGGTAGCAAAAATTTCTAGGAAAAATTTGTTATGAAACATGAAGAGATCTCTTCATTAGGTATTCATCATCTTCCATCTTGGTGTGATACTTCTTGCTAAGCTCAACAGCAGTATGCATTCAAAACACATCTGTTGCACTGTCTTAAATTTTCTATCTTCTGTAGTAAAGTTCAAGTGTTCAAGATATTTAGTTTGCTTTTAAACAAATGCTCCTTCTTTTTACACCAGTTTCACAGGCTTTTGTAATTTTTCTGATGCAACTAGCAAGTTGAAGAAATGAAGAAGACCCTATTGTTTAGTTTGGGTTTTATAGAAATGAAGTAAAACACTGTGAGGCAAAAATGCACTTAAATTTGAATCCTGGTTTCACTAGTGCAACTAGTACAAATTCAAAACCCCAGGTATTCAGACTCCCCTAGAATTGTGTGTCATGCTCATTTTTATTTCTTTTTTATGGATCATAGCATTGTAGATGGAATAATTCAATGATCATGTTCCTGTCAGAGCTGTAACCAGTTTGCAAATGCTGGTAGTTAAGCTGGGCTCATTGTGATTAAATGTCAAACAAATCTCAGTGATAGCTCTCACAGGGGAAAAATGTCTCTCATACAAGCTTTTAGGCAAATATTCTTTGTCTTTCCTGAATCTTCATTACTTAAAAGTCTGTGTCATTTTGAAGCTTGCTCTGTGATGTGTCAGTTTGTTTGAAGAGTTTATTGTTTGGGTGAAAATTTGCTTCTATCTGTGAAAAAGTAAAACCAAAGTAACCAAACCTTTTTTCTTAGCTTTCACTGAACCTAATTGGAAAATGCTGCAATTTGCCAAATTGGAAATGGTAATGTGAAATTTACTATGGTGATGCAAAGGAACTAAGCACAAAATCACCTTACTAAAATGCTGGCTTTTTAGTGTACTGTTAGCTGCCTTGCTACTATGGAAGTGAATGTAGAAGTCCTAAATACAAAGATGGTTAACTTTCTACTCATTTAGTACTTAAATAAACCCCATTGGCCAAAATCAATTGTAGCATAAACCATTTTAGATGAAAATCTGAATTGCACAGGACACATGTGATGATCAGGGGGCTTAAGCACCTCTCCCATGATGACAGGCTGAGTGAGTTGGGGCTGTTCAGCCTGGAGAAGTTTCCAAGGAGACCTCATAGTGGCCAACCAGTACCTGAAGGGGCAACAGGAAGCTGGGGAGGAACTGTTTGCAGGAGCATGAAGCAGTAGGATGAGGGTAAGTGGTTTTAAAGTAGAGGAAGGCAGGGTTAGACTCAATGTCAGACAGAAATTCTTCACCATGAGGATGATGAGGCACTGGAACAAGTTGCTCAGAGAGGTGGTGGAGGCCCCATTCCTGGAGACATTCAAGGCCAGGCTTGATGAGGCTCTGAGCAACCTGATCCAGTGCAGGATGTCCCTGCTCACTGCAGAGGGAGGGGACTAGATGGCCTTTGAAGGTCCCTTCCAACTCAATAGATTCCATGATTCTATTCTATGATTTAGCAGGTCAGCATTTAAATCTGTGTCACTCCACAAATATCATGCCACAAACAGTTTGCTTAAAATTTAGAATGTCTTCTAATGTCCTCTCTCCATTTCTCCTTTTGTATCCTCTCCATTACTGGTGTGATACACTTTTACCATTCTATGCCTCACTTTTGAAATAAATTCTTTTTCATCACGTGCTTCTCACACGACTCTTTCCCAAGTTTAAATCTGCAAATTGCTTCACCAGTCCTCAAAGTCCCCTCAATTAGCTGGAAGTAAACATTTATAACTAAAATAAAAAATACAAAAGGGCTTCCAAAATTTTCAATGTCAGATGCCAGCTTGTGCTGCTCTGGAAAAAGTGTTTCTTCTGAACAAATAAGAGGGATTCTGGTAGAATTGTATGTTAAATTATGATATGTGATATCATTTTTACAGTTTTTATACTTGTTCTGTTTTTCAGCTTCTGCTCTCATACAGTTTTTATTAAATGGTTCATAGGACTCCTTGATGGTTGGTTCTTTTGCCAGTTCTCTGAAATCTTAAAAATCAATAGTAATATTGAAATAGTACTATTAAACTCATAAGTCATACTTTCCTAGGTATATGAAGCAAAAGGGTTTGGGGTCAGTATTAGAGGTATTGGTAAAAAGTTTTTGTTTTCCACTCTTTTATGTATATAGAGAGTGAAATTTGACTGGAGTTCAGCAGTGAATCATTAATCTAAATGCTTATACAGAGAAACAGAAACAGAACCTCCTCCTCATTGAACAGAAAGAATAACAGGATCTGAGACAGAAAATCCAAGTATGCAATTATTTACCAACCCAAAACATACATTTGTGAAGAAAATAACAATATAAAATTTCTCTTTTAGTGCTATGCTGAAGTTCTGGCTTACTCACAAATCCTTGCTTAGCAGAAGGATCTTCTCTAGAGGCCCATATCTCTTGGCTGCAGACAGCAAGCTGGCTGCTTCCAAAATTCTGCTAGTCTCAAATATAAGCATTTAAAGCAACTGTACACTTTGGTGTAAAATGAGTAGAGCCAGGAAGATATCTTAGGATGAAGGTATTAGATGAACAGAAGAAAAATGGGCATTGTATAGCAAAGAACAGAAGTTTTTGATTATTGTTTAGCTACAATGCAGCCAGACAGAAGCACAATAGCAGGAGGATATTAGCTGTAGGCTATAATTTAATGCAGAATCTCAGTAATTTTCCAGAAACTTTCCATAAATCATAAACTGGATTAGAAATTTGTTTACATCATTACAGGAAAGTTGCATATATGTCAAGGATACTTCTTTTTTAGTGTAGAAAAATGAAGTTGGGTCTAAGATGAAGGCTAGCTTCCTGTAATGGTAGAATGCACTGAGAAATCACAGATTATAATGGTACCCTGAACTTGAAAGTTCCCCAGGAGAACATAATAATTAATTAGGCAATATTGTAATTTGATAATGAGTCTGGCATGAGGGAAACAGATTACTGTAATCCACATGGGCTGGTTCTACTGCAGATCTAAAAGATTTAGTAATATTTAAGATATTGGAGAAGAAAAATAATTCTTTACTTCCCGTGGAGGTCTGATTAACTGAAACTCTGTTACAGTTGAAAAGAAGTTGTCATATGGAACTCGTGATGACAGAAAACAGCAGATGTTAATTTCATAACATCTTATATTGAGTGTGCACAGGAAACACACTTACTGGCAATTCAGTGCAGTTGTTCTTGAGGTTTCTTTTGAAAATCAACATTATTATGGCAATAGTTCTTAGTTTTTTGCATGTTTTTATTTCTGATTTTCCCTTGTACAGGTTGGGGACTGGGTTATTACTGTGCTTTAGGAGCAGATAAGAAAATAGGACTAAACTTTTGTCTTAAAAGGATTCCTTGCTTTCCTGAGAGGAAGCCAAAATGATCAGGCTCATTTGAACTGCTTGTCCTATTGCTCCAATTAGCACTGTGGGCTGAGCAATGGAGAGACACAGCTTTGATTTTCACCCACTCAGCTGAATGACTTCAGTTATTACACACCCCAAGTAAACTGAAGGGTTGTTCTGGCTTTCCTAGGAACAGTCTTCTTCCCAGAACCATTGTTGCATGTTGCTGTGCAAAAGTTTTGTCTTTCCTTATGCTATCTGGGGATTCCCAAGTGCTGCCTAAACTGACAGCTGCCCTCATGTCAAATGTAAAATCTTTCTATGCCAAAGTAGCACGGAAAGGCAATTTAACTGGAACCAAGAAATTCATGGCTTTTGTTTGTTCTTGCAGATACTGACTGGATGGTTCAGCTCAGGTCATGCTTTAGAAAAAACAAAACAAACTTTCTGGGTTATATGCAGGCCAAATTTGGACTGTGGATATTTTGATTTGGTGTTTTTCTGTCCCCAGGGCTAGATTATCTGACCACTTCCCAGCACAACAGCCAATGTGGGCTGGCCTTGGTGATATGAAGATTAGCCCATGAAAGTGTTTTCTTTCCTTAGGCTGGGTACAACTGGCCAGTCTATACACCTGATAAAGTTGAGAAGCAAGAGGGAGCTCTAATATTCTAAGAAAAAATTCTAAATTAGAGCAGCCCTATGGCTGCCTAAGCCCTAAGACAGCAAGAAACCTTCCAACTAAAGTCTTTACATTTATGTCACTTTTTTGCATGTGTTCAGATCTCATCTCAGACTATTGCATGGTGAATATTTGTATAACTATATAAAATACTGACTTGGGACTGTTTGAAATACTAAGTGAATAATTTCTAATGCAGTTTAAGGAATTCTTGCAGTTTGCTTGAGCTGGTCAGTTTTCTTACCCTAAGGCTGCTCTGGGTTTAATTCAACATAAAACAGCAAACTAAGCTACAAGCAATATACATATACATACATGCAATATACATGCAGTATAGCATATTAAAAATGATCATTCATTTCTCTTGCAACAAGTGGGTTCAGGCTGAGAAGATAATCTGACTTAGTGCCCTGCACATTATAGGAGTCAGCCATGGGATGAATTCTACTGGGT
Source organism: Turnix velox (assembly GCA_013400935.1). Classification (NCBI taxonomy): domain Eukaryota; kingdom Metazoa; phylum Chordata; class Aves; order Charadriiformes; family Turnicidae; genus Turnix; species Turnix velox. Next base: position 18,134 of record VZTY01006734.1, on the reverse strand, counting down.
AGTCTTAGCACTTCCATCATTTGTATCTTCAGTATCTGACTTTTCTCTTGATTGGTGCAATATCAGTGGGTTGTATTTCCTCTGATAGATCTAATTTTGCAGTTGAATACTCTGCCCTTATTTCATTATTTTTGGAACTATAAACTCAATTTATCTTAATTTGTGGACAGTAATGGTCTTCCAAACAGCCTCACCACATTGGAAAAATCCATTGAGGAACTGGCATCTGGATCAAGTGTTAATGAATAGCTTGAATTAGCAGATAAGGATTCTGGCAGTTACCAAGCTGACCTGTCTCCAACCAACTCATTCCTCTGATCCTTCCCTACACTTTTATACACTTAATAAACTCATTGTGCCACTTTTGCTTTATTTTTAACACTCTCTCCCCTCCACTGTGCTTTTTAATTTTAGAGTTGGAATATCTATTTTCATGTTTCCTCTTCTTGAACTCTCTTCAGTGTGGTGACTGTAATAGCAAGAGGAAAACCCCCAAACCCTGAAACTTACATAGCTGTGAACTGCTTTAGGAAAGAATGACTTTGATATTGGTAGCTTTGGCTAGCTGAAGCTTTATAAATGGTATGTGAATCTTCTAAAAATGTAGCCTTAAATTTCCACTTTAAAATATCACTGCAATTGATTACACTCCTCCAAATAAAATTCTCCTGAGTAGCCCTTCATATTTTCAAGTGATACCTGAGTTACACTGCTTGGAAAGTAGTCATACTTCTATTTCCCCATGGTAACACTTTTGAGATATTCAATAACCTTAAGAGGAAATTATTATAGGAAAATAACATAAACATATACACTTGAGAGCTTAAAATTATTGGAATGATTAGAATTGAAAGAATGGCTATATAGGAAACCTGAAAAGAGTTAATGACATGGGCTTTCTACATCACTTATTTTAATTTTATCTTATCCAGAGATTACTTTAACAGTTAACATAATTAAAAGACTAAGAAATGAGTTTTGGGGCATTTTTATTCTGGCAATAGGTATATATATAGATATATATACACAATATACATATATATTTAGTATTTAATATATAAGATATTTTCAGAATACGTACACTTGAGTGCATGGGATAAAACCTGATGG
>VZTY01006734.1:0-10559 GCA_013400935.1 Turnix velox | reverse complement strand
AATGGATGTAAATTGGAGGGGGGTAGATTTAGACTTGAAGTAAGAAATTCTTTACAGTGAGGGTGGTGAAACACTGGAACAGGTTGCCCAGAGAGGTTGTGGATGCCCCCTCTCTGGAGGTGTTCAAGGCCACGCTGGACAAGGCACTGAGCAGCCTGATCTAGTGGGAGGTGTCCCTGCCTATGGGAGGGGGTTGGAACTCGATGATCTTTAAGGTCCCTTCCAACCCAAACTATTCTATGATTCTATGGCTTTTGTTCCCCTCTAGTATTAAAACTGCATAAAGCAATGTTAAATCTGCTGTAGATCTGAAGGTACAGCAATGCTCTGTGCCTAAGCTGCTAGTGGAGCTTGACGGGAAAAATTGGTCTAACCAGTCTCATTTGGATACACATATGTATATTTGTATAAATGAACTGCATTTTTGTAATAGTGACGCTATTAAAACTGCTTTGATAACACCTCATTTATTAGTGCTCTGCAAACACAATGGCTAAAATGAGTTGCAGTGCAAAAACTGAGCACAAGATCAATGTGTGTTTTTCCAAGAAGCTGAGAGACCAAGTCTCAGCAAGAATAATTAGCAGCTGAAATAATGAGCAACGTTAGCTCTTTTAGACCACAATCACTCAAGCCTCAAGGACCTGCTGAGTCAGTATAGCTAAGGCAAAGAAAACTGTGTAATCAGAAATACACGGGGAATTGGATCAGCTGCCTCTAACTCCTGGTCTCAAAAGGATCAGGTGGGGTAATGGTGGGCAGCCTTTTGGTACAAATTCAGACCAGCTTGTTTGTGCCACTGAGAAACTTTGCTGCTCTGTCCAACATATTAATGCAGGAAAGACTAAGAAAAAGACACCTTGTAAAGCTAGCTACAGAGAATTTAGATTAATTTAGGGAAATTAATATAATGAAAATGATGAGAAGAAAAAACAACCTGCTGCTTTTTTCTTTCACTTGTTATTTTTCTTGAGCCACTTGATTTGTTGGAGGAGATGAAGCCTCCACCCAGCAGCCAGTCTGTGGAACAACAAAACGCTGCTTAACTCAGAGGCTTCCTCAAGCTGAGAGAGACTGGAGTGAGCTCTCTGCATTTCTATGGACAGTAGAAGTAGACTTTGCATATCATTTCCTTTTCCAAAAGATGCTTAATCTCTAAGAGATCTCCCAGTATCAAATAGTCTAATGGTGACATAAAAAAAAAAATTAAGAAGAATTAAAGTAACAGCATCTGTGAACAATTCTTCCTTCCAAATACTTACTAAAAACAAGGAGTGAAATGTTGAATTCCATCAAAGTCCACATTTTTGAGTGGCTGTGACTCCATCTGTGTTTTGGAACTTTATTACCTTCTTGTGAAGCTAAAGCTCAAGGACTTCTCCTAAAACTTTCCCCTTTAAAATAACTAAAAAGTCTCCTGTACTTCGAAGAACCAATATATAACATATCAAAAAAGATTGACAAATATCTGAGAGTCAAATTCTGCACATACTTAACTGAAGTGTCTCAACATTTTTCAATACAGTGGCAACCTTTAGACAAAGATCAAGCAGGATGAGGAGAAAGCTGGTTTAGGGTTCAGAAGAACAAAGATGCCTTTACCTTGCCATTGAAAAGAATAAATAGAAAATAAGAATAACAGTACTATGTACCAGGAAGCAGAATTTTTTCCAGAGTTCCCCTGCCAGCTAACTAGTTTTGTCCGTGATATTTCTTGAGGTGAGATGCTATTATTCCTATTTGGTGACATTTTAGAATCACTTCATACTTTCTCAGAACTTGAGCCTGGATGCAAAGCAGAAGAGAATGAGCTCAAAGGCATTTTCTCTCCTGCCAGGCAGGAGTCTTTACAAGAGACACCAGACCTGTGAATGTGAGATGCCTGACAACTACAACGAAGAGAGGGTAAAAGTCATTCCCAAAGAGACTATATTTAAAACTGCTAACCTGAGCAGGCTACATATTCTTGGAAACGTGTCTGAGATTCATCTCTAAAACCCTGCCTTGTGTTTCCAACGTCAGTTATCAGCTCCAGTGCATTTTTAAAGGAAGATTTACTGAGTTACTGCACAAAACTAGCTATAGGGAAAGCTCCATAGTATTGCTGAAAGAAAAATATACTGTGTTACATTGCAGCAAATTTAACTGGGAATCCATCTGCTGTCACAAAACTTCTAGCTGGCTGTATGCATTTAAAATAACTAGTTTTATTTATGATCTGAAATTGTGCTTTGCTCAGAGTCCTTTCCAGAACTAGATTAGCTGTGGATGTAATGTTAAATTCCAGTCAATGCATAGGCAGAGGGGAGTCTGGTGGCTGTATGCCCAGCCACCGAGTGGGCACCAAGCTCTGGGGTCAAATTCTTTGCCACATGAGGATGCCCTGCTCCTGCCAAAGCCAGTGGGAGCAGCACGCTGGCATTGCAAGACAGGGCATTTGACAATGAAAGAAAGATATATTACTGCAGAGAAATCATTCTTGTCCTCTTTATGAGTATTGTTTGAGGGGTTATTATTATTTTTTTTATAAGCCTGCAAAGCTGCGGGATATTGAGCAAATAGATGTTGGATGAAATCCTGGTTCCACCGAAGTCATCAGGAAAATTCCTATGGACTTGCCCAGGGTCAGCTTCCAACTACAGAACTGTCCCTTTTGTATTCTTTCTTGGTGACACCCAAATAAAATGTGCTCTGCTTACAAATCAAAACTAGTTTGTTTGTTTGGGTTTTTTAAGCTGACAGCTCTTTCAGCTCAGCATGGTAGCTGGAATACAATCTGTGCTCTCCCCTGCATCTCCTATTATTACCTGTCATAAAGAATCCATAATTAGGGTTTAGCTGGCAATTTCATTGCTGATACACGAGTTTGGTGAAAATACAGCTTGTTCTTCCGAAACAGTTTCAACTCTATGTTGCTGACATAATAGCTTTTCATGGTGATGCTGGAATGATAAGTAGATGTGTACCTCCAGCCACACTGCCAGATCAGAAGCCAAAGAAAATCAGTGGGATGGACTCTTACATAGTAGGAAATTAATGTACACCACAACGATGTTATAATTTAATTTCTATAATCTCAATTGGATTTACTGCAACAGGTATTCCAGTTTACCTGATCTTTGCAGCCATTTTTTTTTGTGACTTCAGAAACAGCAGGACCAAGTCTGTAATATTTTACTCCAGTATCTGCAGGCATGCACAGAATGAGGCTGCACACAGAATCCCAGAATCATACAACTGTGGTGGTTGGAAGTGACCTTTGGAGGCCATCTAGTCTATCTGCCCTGACAGATCAAGTTCACCAAGAGCAGAGTGGACAGTGGCACATCCAGGAGAGTTTTGATTAGCTTCAGATGAGACTCCACTGCCCTTCGGGGCAGCCTGTTCTATTGTTCTGTCACCATCATAGTAAAAGAGGTTTTCCTTATGTTCAACCAGAATTTCCTGTGCTCCAGAGAAAAGTCCACAGAAAACTCTCATGCCCTGTCCTCTTGACATCCACCCTTTAGATATTTATTAGCATTGATGAGCCCTCAACACAAGAAGGACATTGAGCTGTTGGAGCAGGTCCAGAGGAGGCCACGAACATGGTCAAAGGGCTGGAGCAACTTGCCCTATGAAGACAGGCTGAAGGAGTTGGGGTTGTTCAGCCTGGAGAAGAGAAGGATCAGAAGGGACCTCATAGTAACTTCTCAATACCTGAGGAGGTCCTACAGAAAGGCAGGGGAAGGACTTTTTAATAAGATATCAGATGGGAGGGCCAGAAACAATGGATTGGAAGGGGGTAGATTTAGACTTGACATAAGAAAGAAATTCTTTACAGTGAGGGTGGTGAAACACTGGAACAGATTGCCCAGAGAGGTTGTGGATGCCCCCTCTCTGGAGGTGTTTAAGGCCAGGCTGGACAAGGCACTGAGCAGCCTGATGTAGTGGGAGGTGTCCCTGCCTATGGCAGGGGGGTTGGAACTCGATGATCTTTAAGGTCCCTTCCAACCCAAACTATTCTATGATGCGATCCACTGCCCCTCTTCTCTTTTCTGGGCTAAAAGGAGCCAGGTCTCTCAGCTTGGTGGTTTAAAATGTTTTTTTTTCAAACAAATGTATCTTTAAAGAACCCAAACCAGAAGAGAAATATCCATAGAAATCAGTATTTCTATAATAGCACAGCAATCTGTCAAGACATTAGTATTTCACTTGCTGAGGAGTGAGAAATAGAAGATGAGAGAGGATGAGTAAGGAGCAACACAGGAGGCCTGGAATAAGAAGAGGAGTAATTTTCTTTTTGCAGATTGACCAGTGGAGCAGGAAATGTCCTGAACCTGACTTGGGAGTTTAGGTCAAGCAATTTCTTGTAAAACATTACTTTTCATGTCATGTGGAGGGCAGACAAGCTACTTGGCCTACACCTTAATCTCTGTACCTCTTCAAGATGACTAGTGTGATAACTGCTGGAAGTTGATAAATACTTCTGTTGAGAAAAAAGTAAAAGTGCTTCCTTTTGCCACAGAATATTAGCATGAATTATCAGTCATTATTATATAAGGAATAACTTCACATCAATCCACAAAAATGGAGAACAAAATGACTAAGGGGAAATAAAGCAAATCTTTTACCTTTTAAAAGTTATTGAAATCAAGTCTTTCCTATATAATTCATATTTTCTTGAAAGAAATGTTAATTTAAAATTGTTTACTTCTATCCATTTATAGATATTGTTTTTATCACATTATTTGATTCTTTTTGCATTAGCAGTAGCTCAAATAATTTCAAATCATGATTTATGTTTATATGGCAACACAAAGAACTAAATTCTGCAGAATCTAGTAAAATATCCTGTGTCAGAGATTACACTGTAATTATGTGTTTCTAAGGCATTTTCTATCATATCTTTTCATTAATTTAATTTCAAAAAATGCTGTTCTGGAGCTAAAATACACTGAATAATAGTCGCTTGTTTAGGAAACAGAACAAGAAGAAATAACTTCAGCCCTTTTTTGTCAAGCTACTAATTGTTTTGTTTATTTAAATTAGGAAAACTCTTAGTCTACAAACATGTTATGAATTCTTAAGATTATGCAGCATTCTCTATGCCCAGCAGCAAGGATTAAAAATAAATTCTGTAATTAGTGTTTCTCTTCATGTACTTGTGTTACTGGAGAGCAAAAAGATAAAGGATTTAAACAAAAAAGTGCTCCTCTATTTCCCAGCCCCAGGAAAGGGCAGCAACCACCATTCACCCCCCTGTGGGACACTGCTCTAGGACATCACTGGTGAGTAGCTCATCCCAAAGGGACATGGTGGGAGGAGAAGGGCCAGGAGGCCTCCTAAGCCCCTTGTTGGTTAGGCAGAGGAGGGATGCCTGGGAGGGCTGGTGGACACCTGCATGTGTCCACAACATGAAAAGAAAGACATGGGAGTGTCAGTTGATGACAAACTCAACATGAGCCAGCAGTGTGCACTCGCAGCCAAGAAGGCCAACCAAATCCTGGGTTGCATCAAGAGGAGTGTGACCAGCAGGTCCAGAGAGGTGATTTTGCCCCTCTACTTGGCTCTGGTGAGACCCCACCTGGAGTTACTGTGTCCAGTTCTGGAGCNGGGGAGATTCAGGCTCGACATAAGAAAGAAATTTTTTAAATTGAGGGTGGTGAAACACTGGAAGGTTTTGGACACCCCCTCTCTGGAGGTGCTCAAGGCCAGGCTGGACAAGGCACTGAGCAGCCTGATGTAGTGGGAGGTGTCCCCGCCTATGGCAGGGGGATGATTTTTAAGGTCCCTTCCAACCCAAACTATTCTATGATTCTATGATTCAATGTCACCCGTGGGTACTGGCTGAGTTTCTCTGTGTGCTGTTGGGGTGAAAGAGAGAGCTCTTTCTCTAGGACAGATCCTGCTTTGGCTCCTGCACCCACTCTCCTATTCCCCAGCCCAGAGGAAGTTCAGGAGCCACTGCAGCCTCCCAGTGGAGCTGAAGGGATGCTCCTCCTGGTGTCACTGCTGCAGAACATCACCAGTAAGGAGAAAGGTTGAGGGGCCTGATGACCCCTGGCTGGTTAGGCAGTGAGAGGGATGTCTGGGAGAGTTGGTGGTCACTTCAGTGTAACCCATGGGTGCTGGATGTTTAGTGGCACTTCAGTTAAGGATATCTTCAGGTTAGAATATCTTGTGGTTGACATGTTTTGAATGCCAGCAGGGGAAATAGCTTCTCTGAAAGTGCAAGTGCTCCTTCTAAATCAGGAACCAGTAGGAGGAACATTAACTTGAGACACTGCTAAAACAGATATAATGAAAAAACACAGTTTACAGAAAAAAGCCCATGCTGCTTAGAGAAATGTTAAAATTCTATATCTTAGTTTGTAATAGATATATATTAAGGGGAATATATTATATATGTATATATATTAAGGGGAACCACAAGTGGATTATGAATGACAAGACAATCTTCTGGGGTGATGGTTTTCCCTGAGGTACTACAGCTCTGAGAAATAGCTAGTAGGAGTAGATAAAGTTAAAAACTATAACTTTTCTGCAGTTAAATATGAGTGCAGGAGGCTCTTATTCATAATTGTTTGCCCAGGTTAGATTCTTGGATGACAACCCAATCCCCCAGATTGAAAACAGTTAATGTATTCAATGCCTAATTTTTATTCTAGTTTATTCTGTAAATGTCAAACTTATTTGTTGAATCTGTGAGTTGTGTTTGACCACCTAAGCTGGGAACCAGTTAAAATATGCACATTTCAATGATATTTTATCCTTCCAATTCCTAAATATCATGGAAGAGGAAGTAGTAATCTATGCTGCTATTTTTAGTGCTGTTGAAGAGAGATGAGGTACAATGTCCATAGGGAAAATGTATTTTTATTATATTTAAGTGACCTCTCTTATTTTTCCATGTAGGTATCTTGCAAGCAAGATGCAATTCATATTTTAAACTACTTTTAGAAATAACTTTAAAATATGTTACTTTAAAAAAATTACTAATACATTTGTCATTTTAAGTTCAAAAGGAAAACAATGTTTTAAGGTCACTTAATCTAGACTAAAAGTTAATTTTGGGGAAAAAATATACAGTTCAACTGCATTAAAAACTATTCCCAATAAACTAAAAATGGACTTTTGAGTCATAAAAACAGTTTCCATTTGGTTTTTTAATACAGAGTTGTCAAAAGATGCAAAGTGTAGTTGGTGACTTCTGTAGGTATGATTTTAACTGTGAGAGTTAACAACAGTGATGGAAATCTTGCTGTTGTAAGGCTCAGTAATGTAAAAAGCAAGTGGCAGTGAAATTTCCAAGAGATAGCTGGAACAGCCTAATAGAGTTCTTCCTCCCCTAACAAAAGTCTCATGGCAGCTTCTTCTCTTTCTTTCTCTGAAAGAAAATGCCATTCCCACAAAGATAAAGTGCTCTGTTCCATCCAGGGGCTGTGGTGCTCACAGACCTGTGTTAGGAAAGGCATGAGAGACTCTGTGAATGTTTGTCTTAGACCATTACTGTTTTGTTTTAAGGTACTTTGAATTTTTCTCTCTTCACACACTCCCCAAAAAAGCCCCTCAAAAATAATTACAGTTTTTGATGTAGTTTGGTGTAACCATCATGCAGAGATACAACACATCAATATTAAAAAATGAATTGGAAACACATGCTAGGGAATTGGCTTTGAATAATAAACCAAAACACAAGATGGGAAGTGCTAAGCAGAAGTGAAAACATTATTGCAGTAGGAATGTGTTAGAAGTCATTACAAAATTAGCCTTTACTATTAGCTAGTACTCACTGTTCTGCTAGTTTGAGAAGGTATAAGATTACTACAGTAATTGCTGCCAGATGGATGCAATTTTGAGGTCATGATTTGTAATTCTTCTTCTGCCCTCAGAATTTTATCTTGAAACAATTGCAATTAGGATGTTCCACAGCACACTGAGGTATGTTTTGTTTTGGTTTTTTGCTGATATGTTATTTTCTTGCTCACTCAGGTTAAAACACTGCTAAATTAATCACTGTACAATTGAGCTTAGGAATATAGCTTTGTTGACATGCTGTTATTTTTAACTTTTCATTAGGAAGAGTCAGAGAGCTGATTAGCAGTGTAGCTTGATAGCACAGATAATTAAGACTCAGATGCAAACCCAAGTGCACTCTCTTGTTCCTCTATGAATCATAGAATCATAGAATAGTTTGGGTTGGAAGGGACTTTAAAGATCATCGAGTTCCAACCCCCCTGCCATAGGCAGGGACACCTCCCACTACATCAGGCTGCTCAGTGCCATGTCCAGCCTGGTCTTGAACATTTCCAGAGGGGGCACATCCACAACCTCTCTGGGCAACCTGTTCCAGTGTTTCACCACCCTCACTGTAAAGAATTTCTTTCTTAGGTCAAGTCTAAATCTACCCCCTTCCAATTTACATCCATTGTTTCTGGTCATCCCATCAGATATCATATTAAATAGTCCTTCCCCTGCCTTTCTGTAGGACCCCCCCAGGTACTGATAAGTTACTACGAGGTCCCCCTGATTCTTCTCTTCTCNAATCCCCTCTCTGGACCTGCTGGTCACACTCCTCTTGATGCAACCCAGGATTTGGTTGGTGCCTTCTTGGCTGCGAGTGCACACTGCTGGCTCATGTTGAGTTTGTCATCAACTGACACTCCCAAGTCTTTCTCTTCAGAGCTGCACTCAAGCCACTCTCCACCCAGCCTGTGTCTGTGCTTGGGATTGCTCTGACCCAGGTGCAGGACCTTGCACTTGGCCTTGGTGAACTTCATGAGGTTGGCTTGGGCCCACCTCTCAAGCCTGTCAAGGTCCCTCTGGATGCCATCCCTTCCTTCAGGTGAATCAACTGCACCACACAGCTTGGTGTCATCTGCAAACTTGCTGAGGGTGTACTCCATCCCACTGTCCATATCTCCTGCAAAGATGCTAATTGGCAGGTGGCAATTGCCAAAGCTCTCCAGTACAGTGGCGGGACATGAATGAGGGGAGACTTCAACATGGGACCTGATTTAATACTTTTGAACTGATGGGGTAAAACCTACAGGAACCATATGCAACAAGAGCAACCAGAGAGCTCAAGGTATGTCTGCCTCTAAGAATGGTTTGTTTTTTGTATTTTTTTTTTCTTTCAGGTATACTCTCCAGAGCTGCAAGGGCAGAATTCTAACTAGAATGTATTCCTATAAAGCCCAGATGTAATTTCATTAGGTGAAAGAAGAGCCAGGGTGTCTTTGCTGCAAATTCTGTCCAGTTTTGCATAAACTCCTTAATCTCATGCCAGATAAGACCATTTTCCTGGACAGACAGCAGATTGAGCTGCTGCTGATGCTGAATTGTCATCAATGTATAGAAATTATTGGCCAATAATAGAGGGATATAGTAGGATTTTAGTCCAGCAGTGTACCCTGGGTTGTTTGAACTATAAAAACTATCTCTAAATAGTTGACCAACTAATAGCCACCACATTCAACTGACATTTCAATCAGTAGAAAGACTTCTACCAACTAGACAAAGAAATGGATCATACTGTAGATTTTCAATTAAATCATGTGTAACAGAAACCAGTAAACTGAGTACAGTTCAAGAAAAGCTATGATTTCCAGGCATGCTGGCAAATTACTTTCAACTCTGTACCTCCTGAGCTTACAGTTTTGGACTCTTTTTTCACTTTCTCCATGTAGTGTGTTTCTTCTAAAATTTATTACAGTTTGACTGAGAAAAGAGGTTGATGTGTGGTTGAAATAAAACCTCTTTGTTAATCATTATTTCCTATTTTTGCCTAAGAGTGAAAAAATTGGAATAACTAAGGTTTAGTCCCCAAGTACTTTTATTTGGAAGTTTTTTTTTACTTTTCCCTGTACTCTGCCTTGGGGAAAAAAGTTTAATTTTTTTTCTGCAAAAGTATAATGCTCCAAGAGATAACTCACTTCCTAATCTCCTCAAGTAACAGCCCAGATGCCCCATGCTGAAAGACTTTGCTAGACACAGTGCAACTCATCATTTAAAAACATTGCTTAGTGGGAGATAGATTCACATTTAATTAAAAGAGCTGGCAAAGGGGAAATAACCATGCTCCTCCTTCATCTGCAAATATATCCTAACAGGCTTCAGGTTAGTGCTCTTAATGTGGTTTGTCTCAGCTGTTACTTCTTTCATGACTCATCCAAAGAATATGGGCAAGCAACAGCTGGAGCCTAGACTCTGCCTTTTTCTCTGCCTTTTTGGACTCTGCCAAAAATGGGAACAGATACTAGTCCTGAGATTCTCCAACAGTCCTTTCTGGGTTGGCACTGCTCCTAGTTACTGCAGCAGCATAAATCACTATTATGTATGTGCTGTACAGCCTGTCAGGCCACTTAATGTGTACAGGTTTGTAGGTTTGTTACAGCCCTTGTTCAGGCCATACTCCCATTTAGGCAAATGTGAAGTCTGCAAATTTACCTGAGAGAGTCTTTAATGACTCTGATTCAGCAAAGCTCCTCAGTGCATGTGTAGTTGTGCATGTACTTGGCACTGGTGAGGCCAAACGTGGAGTATTGTGTCCAATTCTGCAGCCCTCAACACAAGAA